>BQNB010001623.1:4324-65401 GCA_026074375.1 Tanacetum coccineum | reverse complement strand
TAATCGAAAAAGTGTCGTCCGTCGACAACATCACCGACATTCTTACTAAACCCCTTAAACGTGGATCGTATCTACGTCTTGGTTTAGGAATGATGGAACACATTCCATAAATCATCTTAGTCTTCTCTTTCTTATGTCTCAATTCTAGTCCGTGTTCTATTCCGTGTCATGACAACTTAAATACTTCATCCGAAGTACTTTAAGCATATTTAATTTGCGAAATGCAAATTAAAATGAGACTCCTCTTCGTAAAAATTTTGTCAAAAACCAAGTCCAAAAACTCCCCCATATAGGTGGCCCCCCAATATATTTGGGACCGCCGATAAATATGGGACCGTCACCAGCAAGTCACAAAATGGGACACTTAAACAAAAAAATTCAAAACAGAAAAACAAACACCCCCTTACCTGCTGCCATTGACGAACACGACTCAAAACCCACCAAAACTCAAAATCAACCATCTAAACATCAATTGAAGATCAAATCAACACTAATAATCAATCCTAATATCACAAAGATCATCAATTGTAAGTCATTTCATCTATTTTCTTTCAATTTGAGTCTAGGGTTCATGATGAACACCAAAAAATTGAAATTGGAGATTTTTGATTTTTCTTTTAAATTTTGTACAATTAAGAGTACTAGGATACAATGTATAACTAATATGCTTCCCGTAGATATAAGATTTGCATACATTTGTGAATTTGTTGAAAATTTGATTTCGAACCAAAACCCCAATTTTATTTTCAAATCACTCACGTTAGGAACATAATAAAATTGTTGTTATGCATTGTTAATCCAATCCAAAAACGTTTTCAAACACATGCATAATGATCTCATGAACAAATTTCGAGATACATAATTCATATGTATTTTTTGACTTGTTTGGATGAGAAATATCAAATTAAGGAGCGTTTGGGTTAACTCTTAGGATGTTATATTTAGGTCGAGTTAATCGTTACTCCACATTTGTTACATTTAGGCACACACTAGAAACATTGCTCATGACATATTACATGTGAAACGGTAATAAAATGTGATTTCACTTTTGTTTTAGGAAATCATGCCTCGTAAGTCATCCGAAGATCATAAAAATACAAGAGCCTACATACCAATGATATCACATGAATACCGTACACCTATAAAAGAAAAACTAAGAGACCTAGAAAGCCGTTACATTCATGAGGGTCGGGTGGTTTTTGACAACTTTGCGGATCTAAACTATGTTCGGTCTTTGTTTCATTTTGTCGAGTTCGAGTGTCTCCTTGAAATAAGTGAACAAATTTGTCCTCGCTTCATTCTCGAGTTTTATAGTCAATATCGAGTCAGTTATTCCGACGAAGGTCAAATGTTTATCGAGTTTGTTATTCAAAATCAATTCTTTTCTTACTCTCTTGAAGAATTTGCTCTAATTCTTGATGTACCTTGTGAAGGTGCGTGTGTCTTTACCGATAGATGGAGACTTGATGAGTTGGCATATGGTATCCCTTCGGATGGTCCATATCAAACCAACCTTCCTTCCATTGAGGACATCATTTCGTCTATTCGAATTGATCGAGATGGTCAAGTCCGTCGCATCCGTCATGAGGAAGAGATTGATGTTCTTGAATATCAAGTTCTAACTCGTGAAATTGAGCCAACCCTGAAGCCTTTAGAAGAAATTATCCGGGAAAATGTCTTTTGTCTGGGGGGTAATCGGGATCATGTTCCTGCATGTCTTTGTTATATGCTTTATTGTGTCGTACACTCCGAAAGATTCAACCTTGCCTATTTCATGGCAAAACGAATGGAGTGGGTTGACCACTATCCCATCTAGGCACAGCTATAATTTCTGCATTTTAACAAACACCTTTGGGAATCTAAATCTTTAAACCCCATGTCTGACTTCTTCAATCCATTTCTTCCACCTTAAATCATGAACTCTCTTCTATCGTCATCTTCATCACCTCATTCTACAATGAATTCAACCAATGCTTCCTCATCTAATCCTTCCAAGAAAATCAAACTCACCATAATCTCTCCTAGACAATTATTTGTCAACATATCTAGTGATGAAGATATCACCACCACACCTTCTCCTACAACAACCTCCTCGTCTCTAACTCTTCTAAATGCACTATCAAAAACCACATCCACTAATCAAACATCATCAAGTCAAGAAAACACATCTTCTTCCTTTCACTCAAAACTTCAAATATCACCACCATCTTCACATGAACCAACTTCTCCTCATCACTTGAACCCCTTGCTTGACAACATTCCAGATGTTCCTCCTAGACCTCTAAATCATCAACTACTTCAAAGTCATCCTTCCTTGGATATCACACTTTCTTTGTCCCCAATCACTCATCTTGATCACATTCATGACACTATCACCACCGTCTCAACCACAACCTCAATCACCTATCATGGGTCATCCTCTTTTCTACAACTATCATGACTATCATGGGTCAACTTGCATTTGTTGTTCTCACAACCGAAACCTTTTCTTCACCCTAAGAGATGAGATGAATATCATGTTTGCTCATCTTGAATATCTTCTTACTACCGCAATCACTTCACACTTTCCACCTCCACCTTAAAAATATCTAAATGTTTTCATAAACGTGAAACCCCAAACCTTTTGCTTAAAAAGTCATTCTCTATGAATCATGAATCATTTAAGACTTATGTAGTATTGTTTCTCTTTATCTTGTATTAGTTCTAGTTTTATCTTGCATGAATGTATTAATTGAATGTGCTAATGTATGAGTTTCTTGTTGGTGGAATGAAACTCTTCTTTTGATTTAAATATAATGTGTTAACTTGAAAGATATTTGTCTTGCACTTGTACTTCTAACTTTGTTTTGTAGCAAAACAATTTTCGTAAGATCGATCCCTTGGTGCCCCGAACAAGGGGGAGCATACATCAAGGGGGAGTCTTGATATCGTCGATTTCTTTCTTCCTTCAACAACTCGACGATCATTCTTTTTGAATTCGACAAAAAGGGGGAGAAATGGAACATAACTCATTTAATAATTTGACATCTTTAATTTTATTTAAAATGAGTTTATATTTTGTCATCATCAAAAAGGGGGAGATTGTTAATACAAATAATGCCTAAAAACGTTATTTATATTTTTCGACCTCTCAACGTTTTGATAATAACAAAATGTAAAAACGTTTACAATAAAAATAAACGTTTACAAATTATTAAATGTAAAATTTCATTTCTAAGATTAGTGATCACTTAAGGTATGGACAAACAAAATAATTAAGCATGATTAGTGATCAAGAAAATATTTTTCTCTTAATCCTCACTTTTAATTCTACAAAAGTATTTTCTCAAAAATACATTTACAAAATATTTTCTAATTAAAATTCTCTATTAAAGATAGCAGATGGAGGGATAATGAGATTGCAGGTAGTTACCCTAAAGCTCCCCATTGGTTGATCTGCATGAGCTTAGATGGCTGCAACATTCTGCACAGAGTACGGCAGAAACACAAGTGGCTTGGGTATAGCTCATACTAGAAGGCAGCAAGTTGCTGCGCTGTGCCCAAAAAGCCGATAGAGAGCTGTCCCGGCAGTGGACGAGGGTGCTCAGATTTCCAGCACATCGATGCAGTTCTCCATCCTCACATCCTTCACCCCAACAACCCTCAGCCCCAGATAACTATGTCATTAAGGATTAAGAGGATCAGCAGGAGAACGAGCGTGATTTACGACATGATGCTGTAGGCATTACAGGAATGTTGAGAAGCTTTACTACTCGAACAATCTAGAGGTCTCCACCATTGCGACCTTTCTTATATACTCTACAAGGACTCAATATAATGAGACTCAGCAAACATACATTTACGAAACTCAATTCATCCGTATCCAGTAAATAGACATTACTGAATATTTACATAACCAACATGCTCTAAAAGTTTAAATAGTAAATGAGCACTCCTCCCTGAATCCAGCCCTGAATACACGAGACGTGCTACAGCGTCAGTCACAGCAACCCTTATCCCCATCAAAAGGCGACAATGAAAGTGCAGTGCACTCTCAGCGACAAGGCCCCACTTCAGAGTCCAACTGCGACCTCTTTCGCCCCGAGAGATGACCAAGTCCTGATCCGGCACCATCGCCGTGAGTCTCTCCGCCTTTACGAGCACTCGTGATCATGTATCAATGCGTTGTGTAGACAGAGAGTGATACTTATATGCGAGGATGCGAATACTATTAAATGAACCAGAGTATGGCGTTGAGTGTGATGCGTGATGCGAGGAGTTGATATGTGTTTACGTGGTGTGTGTGATGAAGATTAGAGACAGTGCATCTGGGAAGTTCAGGCGATCGCAGATGGTGAGAGTTAGACGAGTGATGAAAACGACGAAGGGGGGGGGTTAAGAGTCCACGCCGAAAAGGGCGAAGTGGAGGACAGAGATGTATGATGGCGGAAAGGAAAAAAAGAGGTCGCGACCAGAGCAACGCCCGCAAGGGCTGAAACGAAAGGGGAGATAGCTGTCCCGGGAGACAACCCGGCTATTGATGAAAGTATGTTTTCCGCGCATGAGTAATGTTGTGAGACGTTTACATTTAGGGATGCGGTATACGGACTAGGAATGGGCGGCTGAGAGCAGGACATATAAGCGGTATCGTACCCCTGGAAGGAGAACGGCGGTGAGAGTGTAATGTGTGCGTGAGGGGACGTCTATCCAGGTAACATTTTTACAATCCCTAGTTATAGATGCTCTAGCGTCAGAGATTTTACCTAGGCTATTTTATCGATCATGTCTATCATTCTTCTGACGGCCATCTTCCTCCTTGCTTTATAAAATACGATCTCCAATACAATTTTGTCAAAACAAAAAATTAAGAAATACACAATATAGTACGATATTTTTCATTTTACTTTTACTCTTAATCTTCTTTCTCTAAAAAACCTAAAATACACTTTTTCTCAATCGAATACAACAAAACCTCACATGATAACCACAATAACATACTTTAGCATCATAGTAATTACAAATCGAATCTCTACTTATCTCATTCATCATCCCTTCTCATTCAATGAGACAAATAATTACTAAATCTCAATTCATACATGAGGATCAAGATCAAGTAGATATAATTATAACACATATCTCAATATCCTCCTTTAACTATCTAATCACCAATAACGTAACATTATAATATACTGTGTATAATGAGATCTAAAATGATAATACTTACAGTATGGTGTAATCCGATAGTGAATTTCTATTAGTTTTAGATCACATTGTCAAGTGGGAGATTATTTCTATTAAGATATCAACTAATCTTTAACAACTTAGTGTCGAGAAACAAATTACGTAAGCGGTTCTGTAAACGTTTTACCTAGTACAATACTCATTCCGCCTTAAAAGACTTTCTAACACATTATGAAATCTCATCGAGATCTTTCAAGAAATAAATAAAACTATTCGAAATAGAAACTCAAAAGAACTAAGGGCAAGAGTCTCATACCGAACTTAACTATAAAATCTATAAGTACAATCTTATGTATCAAGGTTATTAATCTTTCCTTGATACTCTTACATAAAATATTGCTTGTTATCAATATATTTAGTTTAATAATATTAATATATGTACTACTTGACACTAATAATGTGAATTGATTGAACAATAACTGCAATCTCTTTCCATTTTAGTGAACACAGAAAAAAAAACTATTACAACACAACAAACAAGAGATGATGATATCTACATATCTATCGTCCACATCCTTCGAGAGGATTGCATCTCTGTCAAGGGGGCGCACGCGTCTACATTGCTAGTTGATGTCCAACTTATACATCCCATATGTCAATTTGGAGAGATGGGTATATTCTTTATGTCTATTTTAATCTTGATCTCGTAGTTACGAGCTTTGCTTAAACTTTCTGAGTATGGCTCACTTGCTGCATTCACCAAGGTTCATGATACGATACTGTAAATTCACCCCTTAGAAAAGCTTTAATACAAGAAATCATAAATTGAAGAAACTTCACATCATACGATGAAAGAACAGAACTATCAAATTATTAAAACCTTTAGTTGATGATATCACCATTGCTGAATCAGAAAGATACCCACCTAATGAATATCTTCATCACTTTGAACCTTCTCAAAGGTATTAAGTTGATAGCAATGCTATTCAGTTCATAGAACCTTATGATAGACCTGAACCTACTATCACTAAAGTTGCTGCTTCCTCTGATCAAAATGATCAACTTGTTTAAAATGATGAAATCTTAAATGATGATCAAACTGAACATTCAAATCACACCATTGAAAACCTCATAACCACTAAAGATGTTCATGTCACTGAACCACCATCCTCTTTAATTGAGGATGCTTCAGCACCAAATACAGTTTTTAACAATCCAAACTGAAACTCCCTCTATGAACCCATCTATGGCCACTCCAACTCCTCAAGACAGATGGTCTAGAAACAAACATATTGAGCTGGTTAACATTGTGGGTAATCCAGGAGCTGGAATGCTCACATAAGCAATGGCTAAAGAACTAAGTGTTGCTTCAACTCATGAATGTCTATTTGTAGATTTTCTCTATGAAGAAGAGCCTAAAAATGTCTTTGAAGCATTTAAGCATCCTGGATGGTTTGATCCATACAAGAGGAAATTAAACTAAATTTCCAGGATCAAACACTGGACACTTGATCTTCCACCTTATGAAAACCCATAATTGGCTCTAAGGTTAATTTTTAGGACAAAAGATGAAATTGCGTGTCATAAAAAACAAGGCATTGTCCAAGAAAATGCCAAAGACGAAATGAAAACCATTGCTCTAAATACAAGATTTTGAAGCAATTAAGGAACTACTTTCTTACCTTGCCACTTAACATGAATGATGTGTATGACGTGTGGTGTAATATTTAGTGATTATCAATTTTACTTTTATATTTATCTCGACAAACCTAAAGACAACACTTTAAACGGGCAGTGTACCCTGTCAGATGTAGTATTGTGCGGTAAGTAGGGTGTTTAACACTAAGAGCGAGAGTTATACTAATATTCCCTATCAATATTTTAATCTTACTAGAAAGTCTAATTAACGGTTAAACCATGCTATACATATTTTACATAGGAGATAAAAAGGGGATTTACAATCCTGAAGACAAGCACGGTTTATTGGTGTCAAAAATTTAATTCTAACACAATAAAACACTAAAAAATAATCACAAGATAAAGAAGCGGTACAAGCCAAATAATAGAAAACTGTATTAACCATGTTAAATCCGATTAAATCTTGATTTGTTTGTTTAGTGCAATGGCTACTTATTTTGAGGTGGCATATCATTCTTAAGACTTAGGCGGTTCTTCATCCTAAGACCTAGATATGAATAATCTTGTCATAATTAACGCATCTGCATGAAGCATCCATTAGTCTAATTATAATCTATCATAGGGAATTAAAGCAGTGGTGATCTTGTTAATACCCTAGCCCATCAAGACTTTACCCACTTATTGCTTGATGTTGACTTATACACCGGTAGTCCACCACCTAAATCAATTACCAATTAATTAAGAACAATATTGGTTAAACAATTATCGAGTCACCTGCCGGTCCTACTAAGCTCATAATCAAAGGGTAAGTACAGGGTGTCATTTGTGATCCTATTGATCCGGGCATACAAAACATAACATGGAGAGATATCCCGACATCTAGATCACTGGTTAAGTCTCACTAGACCCGGTTAAATGATAGGTCGCATGTACAAGCACATAAACAAGTATAAAGCGATAAACATAATTAAACAACAATAATAAATTAAGCAAGCTGGATTAAAACAAACCAAACATTATAATCTTCATTAATATGGCTTATACCCAAGGGTATTAGCCCACAATCATTATAACTTTACAAGCGTGATCAAACAATTAGAAATTGAATGATTAAGAAAGTAAGAATTACACGATGTCTTCTATAGAATTATGGTTGGTGCTTGACCTTGGCTGCTTCTAATATCTTGGAAAATTTGATTTCAGAGTGTATGGTATAGAGAATGTAATTTTTGCACACTGAAACTCATTTTTGAGCCTCGTATTTATAGTGTCTGAAAATAGCCTGGATACGCCGTATGTAATAAGGTGCATACGGCGTATGGGGTTAATTTCCTTAGAGTTCACGATAAGATCAAATCAATCAAGATTAATTGCCATCAATCACATTAACTTCGTATCTTTGACTGATGACCAGCTGGGCATACGGCGTATAGGTGAAAAGTGATACGCCAGATCGAGAATTAATCATTACGCATATTCTTGTGATGAGTTGGCGCTGATATGTCGTATCATCTTTGCTGGATACGGCGTATGGTAGCATATAGCAGTTTTCTTTAAATGTCTTCGTTTTAGTTCCAAAATAGCGCCTTTTAGCTTTGTCTTCACAAGTTACTTCATAATTACTGCAATAATAAACTTTAAGCAATTAAGTACCAATATCTTGCAATAATTATATAAAAGTGGGTAAAATGTATGGGATAAATGATGGTAAAATATGATGTTATTTGATGATATCAAATGTCCCCCCACTTGAATCCTACTTGTCCTCAAGTAGACTTTAGAAAGGTTTTGAAAATATATCCCAACCGAGGTTAAGGATTTTTTTGTTAAGCATTTTTTCTGTTCTAACCACCTGTACAAAACCAAGCACCTCACGAAATATGGGAATGAAAACACTTAGATCACTCAACTAATCTAGGGTGTAACATTTAAGTAGTACGCTCATTTGCTCGGTCGTGATTAGCTTCGATCATAGGCTTGGCAAGGATACACATCTCCATCTCTAGAGCAAAGGAGTAACAAGTCAAAAGGTAAATTAGGCATTTATAAATAGGCTTGGGTTTAATCATTCTTTTAAGGATGAAGAATGATATAGGGTGTGGAACTTCTGACTTTCACCGAAGGTCATTGTCAAACAAGGTAGTTGAGACATGCATACATGGCTGTAACGACGGAATAGACATCCACGCTCGTACACATCCTCATTCGAGTAGATCCTAAGGTTAGTTATCAGGAAAGGGAATTAAAATGGTTGTTAAATAAAATATACAAAACAAATAGATTAAAGCCAACAAATATGGTGCGGTTGCTAGTAACTTTCCCGACCGTTCCATGACAAAGACTCAAACATATGAACAAACCCCTCGATCATAGAAATGACAAAGACAACCTAAGTTGGCGTTCCCATAATAGTCAACTTCCTTACATCCTAAATTTTACATACTTTACAAAATAAGTGGTGATATCGGCCACTTTTACAATACTTTACATCATTGATTTTTGTGCGTATCAACGAATAATCGATCCTTTCAAATAATCTCTTCGGTATAAGCTCAATGAACCAACTATCTTTCTTTCTTTTTTCAACAATACATCATAAATCTTGGTGTAATTCACCGTCTTCACAATCATCATTTGTTCGGCTGATTCTTCTTTATAACTTTTCTTCTTTGGACATAACATATAATCGCGAAAGTAGAAAAATACACGAGCTATAAAATATTCCTATTGCATTGTGCAATTTTCCTGGCCTTTACAGAGATAGAGAAATTTCACGTTGACGCGGGAACTACAAGACTTTACACGAAAGCAACTAGAAACATTGATTAAAATAGGCTTTAATCTATACGGTAGGCTAAGGTGTAAAGGTGAAACGAAACAATTTTAATTGGTGAGGAAAAAGAAAGGAATGGCTCAGTATGTTGTTCTAGGGGTATCTTTACTCTAAAAGTGAGAGTAAGCAAAAGGGTTACACGGGGGTTAACTAACCAGTGTAGTTAGTTAATATTACAACATGTAAGCTTTTTGGTTTAATCCTAGAAATCTACCAGTCAAGCATGTTACTCCATCTAAATCCATAGTACTCATCATTAAGGTCTCGAGTGATATACCAGGCCAAGTTTAAAGTCCACTACATCACCGGCACACTTATATTTTTGTGAAATTTTCAGTAAGCAATTGGAAACGGATAGGCTTAATTCTCACAAATTGGCATTAAGGGTTATAGTGCGCTAGTTAATGTAACTAGTGATTTTTCACAAAAAGTATGCTAAATTTTTTTTATTTGATCCATTTTAAGCACTTTAAGCATATTTGTGAAAATAAGGACAAGTACGTTCTAATTCTCCATCCCTCCACTTAAATTATACAACGTCCTCGTTATATATATAAAACATTTAAATAATATGGGAAAAAGAATTAGAACGAGGAAACTCCCCTGATAGTTTGCTTAGGATGGTTCTCGATTTTGAGTGTTTGAGCAAAAAGTGTGTTAATGATGGCTTCAGAATGCCCATGAGAGTTCAACACGTGGCATTTTTCAAAGTATACCATTAAGTCGATTCCGTTTTTAGCAAGGTCCTGCATGAAAGTTTAGAAGACGTTCGTGCAATTCGTACTTCCGCTATCCTACAATACAGGCAAACAATTAAACACACAATTGTACACGTTACAATACGCCGTATCCCAAACCCTAGGATACGCCGTATGTAATCTTGTGAAAATAATTTAAATGCTGGAAATTAAATACTGGAATTTAAAAATTACTGATAACGTCTAGACATACATACGCCGTATCCTAAGGGGTTCGATACGCCATATGTAATGTCTAGGAAGACAGACTCTATCATTAATTAAAATTCAAACAATTAAATGCGACAAACAATTTAAAAATAGCCGGGTTGTCTCCCGGGAAGCACTTTTGTTTCAGTTGGTCGTTAAGTTCGACCTTTTTTCTTCTTTTCACATACATTTACCATTGATTTTGTGGTGCTTGTGTTTTCCATAAACTAATAATCCTGCGATGCTGAACTTACTGCCAGTCTTAATTCTATCACACACAAGTAAACCAAAAAAATCATATCATCACATAAGCATAATGGTAGTTAAGTTTCATCAATATACAGTACAAGTCTACAAAATATGATAATGATCAAGAGAGTAAAGGGGAGAGATCAGGGATCAGGCTGGTCATCGGTATAAGAGGTTACGAAGGTGCTGGCATCGCCTGTCTTGGGTCTGACACGCCTCTGGTAGGGCATCCATGAGCTACCGACAAGGGTTCTATTGAATGCCTGATAAGTATGGCCGCTGGCGTCCATGAGCTGTGTCATATAGCTGGTCAGCCAGGTGGAGACTCTAGACTGCTTGGTAGTAAAGCTCTCGACATCTCCTCGTAAGCCTACAACATCATGTCGTAAATCACGCATCTCCTCCTCGATCCTCTTAATCCTCTATGACATAGTCTGGGGCTGAGGGGCGGGTGAAGGTGGAGGAGGTGCCTGCTCGAGTGCTGGAACATCCTGAGCACCCTCGTCCACTGCCGGACCAGCCTCATCGGCTTTATGGGCACCAGCCGCAGCAACTTGCTGCCTCTCTAGTACCGAAGCTACCCAAGCCCATGTATCGCCGTACCTCGAGCAGATGTTGAGCCTCCCAAGCTCATGCAGATCAATCAATGGGAGCTCTAGGGTAACTACCTGCAATCCTCTTAATCCCTCATCGCTGTCAAGCCCAAAATTCATAGCCAGACGCCCAATGAAGTGACCTCCTGACAACCTGGCCTCGCTCTTCCTCCCCTCGGCATGCCTAAATAGATACTACGCTAATAGATATGGGACGTTAGTAGTCCCTCGGTCCATGCTGCGAAGATAGAAGAGATCAACACCGGTCACCTTCTCAGGTGCCTATCCCCTACCAGAAATACTGTAAGCTATCATCCTGTGGTATAGTCTCCTCACAGGGTCTTGAATAAGAACATAAGAAGGGGCGGGCCCCAAGAAGTCTTTGTCAAACGAGATCTCAATCCAATAATCCCTAAGATCCCCCTTGTTAGGGATCAATCTCTCGCTACCATCCCAGTATGCTCCAAACTCAACCTCTGCCATCTCCTGCTTAGTATGTAATCCTAACGCCAGAATAAACTGCCTCCATGTCATCCTCCTCCTAATACCTCCTAGCTGAAAACATAGTGTATCCGCAACATCCAGTCCCATCTCTATATCACTCATCCAGCAAGTACTGAGAAACTCCAAAATGAACTCACAAACAAAAGGTTATCGTATCTCAAATAATCTCCTCCAAGCATGACTCACAAACACCTGCTGCCCCTCGCCCCTAGTATACACCATCCTCAACCTCACGGCCAAATCCTACCTCATCTCGAGAGTCAAACCCACAAAATATAGCACATGTACCCGATTAACCGGCCTACTCCATATCATCTCGAGTCTTTGCTTATAACTGTGTACAATACCCTCGATGTATCCCTCAACCTGGTACCTGAGCCAAGGGTGTATCTGATCTTGGCCTTCGCAATAATCCTGTGTGAGCACCATCCTTATAATATTGTTTAGGGTCGAACGAGATGCCAAACGGCACATATAAATTTTTGATAAGAATTAATAGCATCTCGTTGTTAGGATAATTCCAAGTCATGGTATTAATGTATACCCAGTTGATAAAACTCCTTATGTTGAAGGTTTTTCTAATTTTTTTGTTACTTGTTTTTAGAGGCTCACGAAATCTATTGATTTCGACATTTATTGCATTACATCTCTGAAACTTATTAAGTTCGGACAATGATGTTTTGATTTACAGTTTATCGATATGCGAAGGATTTATGGATGGTTCAGCTAATTCAGATGTTAGATTATCATTAAAAGCAATAGCAGGGAATTCATTTACGAATTCATTAAAAAGTCTAGATCATAAGAACAATTGACCATAGGTTTAGGTGATGAAGGTGCATTGACCTTGTTATTATTGTTTTTCGAATACGTTTTTAAATAATCGACAGAAACTATTTTATAAGAAAATGAATTTTTATCGAAAATCATCGTGTATTCTTCATCATTGGATTCGTCAAACGAAATTCTAAAGTCAATTTCACTTTTATAGAGAGGACTTACCGTGGGTTCATATGAGACTGTTGTATCGGATGTTGACGTATTATTAGGGACTATAGCAGGGAATTCGATTTCAGAGTCTTCATTTCCAGCTTCGTATTCCCTCATGTTGTTCCTTGTGCGGACTTATAGTAAGGTATCTCAGGTGATGGGGATGTGACAGCGTTTATGTTCCCTAAGACAATGGCTGGGAATTTAGCTTCGAAGTCTGCAAAATAATCATCCTCATCTTCATAGTATTTAACTTTCCTGAACGTGGTAGTTTGCCAATTAAATGTTTGACCATGCCTTTGAGCTCTTTCTTCTTCAAGTCTGATGTATTCCTCCATGGTGATATTTGGGTCGTCCATTTTTACCTGTAATGAACTTGCTATGGGGGAAAAAAGGTTCAAACGGACTAATACGCCGTATTTAGTAGACCGAATACGTCGTATTGAACAGAAATAAACAATGCAGGAATTTAAATACACAATTTAAACACACAATGCAAATAAATACAAATAGAATTAAATAATTAGACTACACTAAGCTAAATTAATTAATGGTTAGAAATACTAATAAGAATAAAGATTAAACTAATCACTCCCCGATAACGGCGCCAAAAACTTGATTTGTCGTCGTGTGGTGTATATTTAGTGATTATCAAGTTTTACATTTATATTTAGCCGACAAACCTAAAGACAACACTTTAACGGGCAGTGTACCCGGTCAAGATGTAGCTTCGCGATAAGTAGGGTGTCGAACACTAAGAGCGAGAGTTAACCTAATATTCTATCAGTATTTTAATCTATCCAGTATAGTCTGATTATTGGTTAAACCTATGCTATACATATTTACTGGAGGTAAAAGGGGGGTTTTCAGCCTGAAAAACTGGCACAGGTTTAGTGGTGACAAAAGTTAATTCTAAACACAATAAACACTAAAGCAAATAATCACAAGATAAAGAAGCGGTACAAGCCAAATAATAGAAAACTGTATTAACCATGTTAAATTCGATTAAATGTTGATTTGTTTATTTAGTGCAATTGCTACTTATTTCGAAGCGGTATATCATTCTTAAGACTTAGGTGGTTCTTCATCCTAAGACCTAGATACGAACAATCCTGTCATGATTAACGCATCCGCATAAAGCATCCATTAGTCTAATTATAATCTATCATAGGGAATTAAAGCAGTGGTGATCCTATTAATACCCTAGCCCATTAGAACTTTACCTACTTATTTCTTGATGTTGTCTTATACACCGGTAGTCCACCCCCAAATGAATTGCCAATTAATTAAGAACAATACTGGTTGAATAATTATCGGGTCACCTGTCGGTCCAACTAAGCTCATAATCAAAGGGTAAGGACATGGTGTCATTTGTGATCCTATTGATCCAGGCATACAAAACATAACATGGAGAGCTATCCTGGCATCTAGATCACTGGTTAAGTCTCACTAGACCCAGTTGAATGATAGATAGGTCGCATGTACAAGCACATAAACAAGTATAAGGCGATAAACATAATTAAACAACAACGATAAATTAAGCAAGTCGTATTAAAACAAACCAGAGATTATAATCTTCATTAATATGGCTAATACCCGAGGGTATTAGCCCACAATCAATGTAACTTTACAAGCGTGATCAAACAATTAAAAATTGAATTATTAAGAAAGTAAGAATTACACAATGTCTTCTATAGAATTATGGTTGGTGCTTGACCTTGGTTGCTTCTAATATCTTGTAAAATTCAACTTCAGAGTGTATGGTATAGAGAATGTAATTTTTGCACACTGAAACTCATTTTTGCGTCTCGTATTTATAGTGTCTAAAAATAGCATGGATACGCCATATGTGATAAGGTGCATACGACGTATGGGGTTAATTTCCTTGGAGTTCGTGATAAGATCAAATCAATCAAGATTAATTGAGATCAATCAAGATTAATTGTCATCAATCACATTAACTTCGTATCTTTGACTGATGACCAGCTGGGCATACGGCGTATAGGTGAAGAGTGATACGCTGGATCGAGAATTGATCATTACGCGTATTCTTGTGATGAGTTGGCGCTGATACACCGTATCTTCTTTGTTGGATACGGCGTATGGTAGCAGATAGCAGTTTTCTTTAAATGTCTTCGTTTTATTTCCAGAATTGCACCTTTTAGCTTTGTCTTCACAAGTTACTTCATAATTACTGCAATAATAAACTTTAAGCAATTAAGTACCAATATCTTGCAATAATTATATAAAAGTGGGTAAAATGTATGGGATAAATGATCGTAAAATGTGACGTTATTTGATGATATCAATGAACTTTACACTTTATCAAATGGATGTCAAAAGTGTATTCCTTAATGGAAAACTGAAAGCGAAATTTTATGTTTAACAACCTCCAGGTTTTAAGAGTAGTGAATTCCCAAACCATGTTTGCATACTGGACAAATCCTTTTATGGACTTAAACAAGCTCCAAGAGCATGGTATGAAACCCTCTCAACCTTCCTCACTGAACACAATTGTGTGAGAGGAAAGATAGACAATACATTGTTTGCCTATAAAACCAAAACTGATGTTATCTTGGTTTAAATCTATATTGATGATATCATCTTGGGGTCTACAAGCACAAAGCTTTGCAAATCGTTTGCTAAGCTTATGACTCAAAAGTATGAGATGAGCGTAATGGGTGTCCTCGCCTATTTCCTTGGATTTCAGATTAAACAATCTAAAAGAGGCATTTCCATCAACCAAGAATCTAGGTCAAGGATCTGCTGAAGAAGTATGACATAAATGGTTCATCAGTGAAAACTCCAATGGTACACCTTAATAATTTAGGACCTGATCTCAATGAAAAAGTTATGAATAAGACTTGGTACACAGGTATGATTGGGTCACTAATGTACCTAACTGCTGACAGACCTGACATTCAATTCTCAACTTGTCTCTATGTAAGATATCAAGCAAACCTTAAGGAATATCACCTTATTGCTGTTAAGAGAATTTTCAGGTACCTAAAAGGTACTCTTAGTCTTGGTCTTTGGTATCCTAAATGCTCAGGTTTTAATCTAAAAGGATACTTAGACTCTGACTATGTTAGATACAACATGGAAAAGAAAAGCACTTCAGGTGCTTGTCAGTTACTAGGAGGCAAACTTGTGTGTTGGAGTGCTAAGAAGCGGCAATTTGTAGCTATGTCTTCAGCTAAAGCTGAATATGTAGCTATTACTGGATGTTGTGCCAATAAAATTTAGATGAAGAGTCAGCTCAGTGACTATGACATTGTATATGAAAAGGTGCCCATATTCTGTGATAACACAAGTGCTATAGCAATTTCAAACAATCCAGTTTTGCACTCAAGAACAAAGCATAGATGTCACTTTATTAAAGATCATATCATAAAAGAGAACATTGAATTACATTTCATTCCCAATCAATATCAACTTGCTAATATCTTCACCGAGCCACTAGAGGAACCAACTTTCCAAAGATTGCTAGTTGAACTAGGTGTGCTGAACATTAATGGTACAAAACCTGAACCCTCAAACGATTTATCAAATGAAAACTGAAAGGGTTCATCATGTGTGTCAAAACTGAACAAAACTAATTTTACTCCTTCAGTTCAATTTGTATCAAGTGTTTATATATTGACAAGTACACCAACGATCTATGCTACATCCGGTATAGAGTAATCAAAACCGCCCCAGTGGCCCAATGACCATCGCTTTAAGCTTATGACTATTTGATACTTGTCTAAATTTTTCACCATCGCTTCAACATAACATAAAAGCAAACCTAAACGTAGTTTAGTTTTTTAATCCTTAATCAAAGGGTCGGTTTTTAAAGAAAAATATATTTCTAAAATTAATATATTTTTCATTAAGTAAATCAAAGAAGTTACTTATTTTTAATATAATTAAAAAGAATATCCATACGTTCAAATGACATCATCTTCTCTTACCTACTTTTGTAGTGAATAGACGGTTCTTCACTGTTCTAGGTGTTAGAAAAGCGTGGTTCTAGCATTCATTAAAGGCTATGTTTTAGCACACGTTCAAAACAAACCTAAAAATGTTTCATAAACTTTGTAACTTCCAATGGAAGTTATCAAAATTCTTTACAAAAGTTTCAAAACATTCACCAATCACAAATCATATAAATCCCACAAACATCACATAACACAATCACTTTAAAACATCAAAACTCTCTCATCCAATAACACACAGAACATACACTAACAAATCAAAGTCATCAAACCCTCATCAAATACAATAGCAGAACAACAAAACCCACAACAACCACCACCACAAAAGGATCAACCATAATCACCACAAACACCCATGGCCTATGCTCCTGCACCACAAGTTGATTATCACCCAGACTTAATCAATATCAAACCAAACAATGAAGTAGCACTTCTTTATCCTGAACATAACAACTCAGACTACTACAAAGTAGTGTCTGATTTCATTTCTAAGTGTTGTCTTCACAAAACATTTACCAAAACTCCTTCCTATCAATACAAAGAATAACTTGTTGAGTTTTGGCACACTGCCACCTCCAACCTTAAAACCAAAAAAGTGTCTTTTTCCACCCCCTCTGGTAGCATAAAGGGTAAAGTTGGTTTAAACTCTTTTATAAATGTTCTTGGGTCAAACTACCTTGCTCATTCAAGATATTATGCTGAGCCACCTACCAAAACTGTGGTTAGACAATTCTTTCCAGAAATTGGGTATAATGGAAAGATAGAAGCAACGGGAACTCTTAAGAAGAGTTATCTTCCACCTAGGTGGCGGTTGCTCATGGCCTAGATGCTTAGGGGGAAAATTAGAGGGTATGATCAAATTATAAATAACGATGCTTTGATTCTTTATTGCTTGGCAAATAGGGTGAACATTGATTTTTCAAAGCTGATCTGGATGACCTTCTTGTGAAATTGCAGAAGAGGAATAGAGAAAACGTTATTCCATACACCATGTTCATATATTTGTTGTTGGAACACAAAATGTAAGACACTTATAAAAATGATGAAGCAACACCAATCCCCACTCCAATTTTCAGTGTTAACAACTGGGCACTGAAGAAAGACCAACCTAAAGGACCTCCCTTCACTGACCACATGTTGTCTACTTGCACAACAAAGGAGCTAGTAGAATTCAAAGCTCCCAAAACCACTCATCAAACTGATGTGTTGGGACATGAAGGCACAAAATCTGGAGCTAAAACTGAACATGGGCAAAAATCAGTCCTAGTACTGATAAACAACCCGCTATTTTAAGATAGATGCACAAAAAGGTGGGCCTCTCCCAATAGAGGCCGCTGGAACTCAAACTGGCCATTCTAAAAGAAGAAAGAAGTCTGTAACAGCCAAGGACAAAACCCGAAGCCAACCTTCAGCTTCCACACTTGTAGTTGCTAAACTGCATAAAAACCAGTGTCCTAATGTATTTAGGGGGCATTGGTGAAGGAGGATCCAACCCTCAGCTCAGTAGTGTAGAGTCATCATCTCATCAAGAACCTGTCTTTTCAGCTTCTACCATTATCCACTCTAAGTCTGCATCAGGACATGATGCTTCAACAGATTCCATAGCTGAAGCTGATCCTAGAAAATCTGATCCTAAGGATTTGTTATTTTAACAACAAGGTAATGATGAAGGAACCAAAAACTTTTCATTTGATCATGTTATTGCATGTACTAACCCAAGTGTTCTTGTAGATAAAACCCGATCTGCTGGATATCGGTTAGGCACTGTCCAAACTGCTGCAGGAACTGAGAAGGAACCCATCACTAAAAAAGAGTTTGATACTTCTCCTTACTTGAGTCTCAACTCTGATGAAGATGATGAAAAAAATAGAGGATTTAACAAAGTTGGTTCAAGATAAAGGTACTGAGGCTATAGATTTGGACTCTCCAGTGGGTGATCAACCGATCCAAGTGTCTAGTAAAGATGAGGCTGACATTCATGTTGACACTCAAGTTGAAACTGAAGACACTTTAGTTCCATAGCCACCTCCATCTCCTAAATCCATCAAGATTTGAGAACTAATTGCCCAAGTTCTTCTTCTTTAGGCTCAGAACATCAAGCTAGAGAAGGAAAAGGCAGTCGCTGAAGCTAAAACTGCTTTATTATCTGCTCAACCTTCATTTCTAAATGTTCAATAGCTTACTAAGCTACTAGTAAACTCACTGAAACCTGAACTTGCTAAGCTTCTAACATATCATGATTTCAGTGCCTTCATACCAATTGAGGTAAAAGAGCTCTCCTACAAAGTCAATGAAATAAATGGGGCAGCGGGGGATTTAAAGAAGTATATGAAGAAGCTGGAAATTGAGGTTCTATGTGACCTAAAATACTCCCTGAAAAACTAGAGTTCTAGTCTTCTGTTTCTGTTCTCACATAAAAAGTTGATGCTCTTGAGAACATCAACTTGGACCTTCCAGCTGGATTACTTGCTTTACCAGAGTAAGTTTCTTTAATTAACGCTCAACTTTCCAAACTCGAAGTGTTGGATGCCCTTCCCAGCCTGCTGAACAAGGTTGTTGAAGCTCTAGACAGGTTTGCACATGCAATTAAATCAGCATCTCAGAAAGCTAGTGATCAAAGTGTTCCTTTAGTAGGCCAAGCTGACACTCACCCTAATGAGGAGGATAAGAACACAACACAAGTCACCGTCACTCATCTATTTCAAAGAAGACATGAAAAGAATGTTGAAAGTGTCAACCTGAACATAGAACTAACCATCCCTGAAATAACAACTCCTATCTCTCTAATCCCAACAACAACAACTGCACTCATCATTCCTACAATCTTATCATTTCAATCTCCCTTCATCTCAAGTCTTCCAAAGAACACCCCTCAAACTAAGGAAGTTACCGAAGAAGAGTCTGAAAGTGACTCTCATAATGAAATCAAACTTACACGTTCCTTGGTTAAAACTGCAAAGCAGAAACCTCTCAAGAATTTCACCTACATCAATGAAAAGGGTGAAACGTTTCAAATGACTCAAAAGGAAATTGAAAACCAAAAGGGTATTGAACAGGCAGTCAAAGCTGATGCTGCTAAGTCTGGAATCAAGAAAGGCAAGAAGTATTTGATTGATATGTTGGGTCAGAGTGTGGTTGATAAGGTGTATAAGGATAAGGTAAAGTATGACAAATGCTGCCTTAAGATGCTGAACAGAAGGGCTCAGGGTAAGATCATAAACTGTGATGTGTTATAAAAAAGAAAGGGTCCTATAAGCCTGAAGGTGTATAGAGATGATGACTCATATGAGATCATCAACAACTTCAAGATCAGTGATTTACACCTTGGAGAATAAAGATAAGTAATGCAAGCTTGTCCTAAGAGGACTGGAGCTGGGTGGACTATAATTTACACTCAAATAAGGCAAAAGTTGGATCTTAGCAAACCACTGGAGGAACAAGATCCAATAACCAAGTTGAACTTTCTTGCCAAAAAGAAGAGGAAAATGTTAATGACCTACATGACTACTTCAAGTCAACAATGAGGTACAAGAAGTCAGTTCAATTTGGTGACTTTCAGGCTGGGACAGTTCTTAATGAACCAACTCTAGGGATGATTCCCTTCAACTCCAAGCAAAGACAAGACCTCATTAGTATTAAAGATTTTGAAAAACCAAACAATGACATGTTTTACCATGTTCAAGAAATTTTATTCATACTTCATTAAGGGTCTGGACAGAATGATCTTGCAAGGACCTTTAGTTCCTTCTTGGTCGCTGAAGTTGACAAGAGGAATCTGAACCCTAACAAGCAGATGAGGCTCATTGAATAACTAAGGTAGTAGTGAATGTAAACTTTAGTATGAACTTATCTTTTGTAATGTATTGTAATGAAAGTTTGTATGAATGTTTATCAGTGTATGTTGTTCTTTATTTTATCAGTATGTAAGAAGAAGTTGTTTGCTCACTTACTCTTGATTTAAACTTATGCTATTTGTATATTCAAATAGGGGGGATTATTGGGTCATTTCAGTTCCTTTCAGTCTCTAAGTTTATTTAAACATAAAATACCCTAAGTTAAGTCTAGATGAAGACAGTTCAGCTTCAGTTCTTCAGGCACTTAGAAGATTAAGTAGTATCTTTACTTTAGTTTATGTGGCGGTTTAGAAACTAAAGAAGGCCTTAGCAAGAGCTTCAGTTCAGCTTGGTTGGCCAATACCAAGTTGAACGATGTAGATCTCCTTTTAAAAGCTAAAATGAATCTTGGTTGGCAATGCCAAGCTGAACGCTGTAGATCTCCTCTTAGAAGCTGAAACGAAATATTTCCCTGCGGGAAAAAGATATGCTTTATATCAAAAAGAATAAAGTATATCTCCTTGGGAATGACTTCTTCTAAAGTTGGTAAAGAAGTACAACACATTTCCCTACAGGATTGTTCCTAGTATCTTAAAGCATGACAACATTAAATGGGATCTCAACCACCCATCTAATGCTTGACATGTGTCCTAGGGAACCTCTTGTAAACCCTAATTCCATGAATATAAAGGAACAATGTATGGGAGTAAATAAGCCATCTCTTGCAATTAATGTGAAACACATTCAAGAGCTTATTTACTCCTCGAATCAAATTACAAAACCACTTAAGCTTTAGCTTCAGTGTTGGTTACAAAGTTTGTACTTAAACTTGATACTTAGGTTCGATTTTAAGTTAGACCGGAGATCACCAAACTGTCATTCACCTACTTTGCTATTTCGCAAGCAAAGTATGTCATAGATTCTTTAATTTTTCTTAATAAGAATTTATACGTTGAAAAGCTTATCTTGTGTTGTTTTAAACTTGTTCTTATAATGTCTTTATAATTGTTTAAAACATACACTTTGTTTCCATAGAATGCGATTAGTTTAACTTGATAAACCAATTATCACATTCTAGTGGACCAACAATATCATAAGTGTTTAAAGTTTTTTTAGTAATTAACGATGTAGAACAAATGTTTTATAAATTCTCAAAACGTTATAGTTTCAATTGGCTCGCTGGCGTGTGGGGCTGGTGTACTAGAACTTGACGTTTTGGGTTTTTGGTTTTTGGTTTTTGCTTTTCTTTTACAAATATAATCGGTTTGGATAGGTTAGTTAGAGTTGTTTTATGATTGTTCGAAAAACCAAGACTTCCGTATCTTGAGACATTTTTTGTTGACTCAACATATCATCTAAAATAGCACTACACTTTTTAAACTTATTCAAATCATGAGGTAACCCAACAAAGACTCTAGACACTTGCTTCTCAACATCTAGAGTAAGACTTGACACTTAGTTACAATATAAGATGAGAGTTAAGGTATTTTGATAAAAGAAGACTAAAATAGAAGAGAAAGATTCTAGATGACAACACATAAAGAGTATATTAAGTTCTTGTGTGTTCCTCTGTTGCAAAGAAGTTTGCTTTCAGTAATGATCAAAGATGTTTAGCAAAAAGTTTTTTATAAAAAGACTTAGAGAGAGATAAGAGAGAAATAAAAGGGGAGAAAACAGTTGGCAAGAGGTGAGGTTCAACATGGCAAGAATGCGTTATTTATTTGCAAGAGCAGAAAGACAGGTCACGGTCCAACGCGTTGGACCTTGTTTTGTCTTTTGCTTAAAAAGAGTCATTGCCTCTTGATAAACCCCCATGTAAACTTCACTTTCAAGCTTCCCAATACGATATTTCAAAGCAAAAAAGATTAAGAAATGTAAAGAAGGCTTTAGTTAGATATAAAGAGTGAAGCACCCCATTAACCACGAGAACGAGTCTTATAAAGAGGGAAAGGAGGTTCTTTGGATTGTCTAATAGATCAAGCTTGAAAGGGGCTTTTTGTTTATAATTTAGATATAAAATAATTCAAATGTTATAGATCTTTTTAATTCCACAATTAACTTATAACTGATTACATTGATTTAACTAAGTTAAACACCTTTCATATATGGTAAACCATTAACCCACATGAGGAAAGTTCTTTAACTATATACTTAAAATGAGCTTAACTTATTTGTTTGAAAGAGATTAACTCATTTAGCAATTATTCAAGTCATAAGTAAGATTATACTCATTTGTTCACTTTTATCTGATTATTTTATAAAAACATAAACTTTTAAGTTTTGAACTTGTTTTATAAAATGTTTTAAGTTGGTTTTATATAAGGTTGTGAGTTGGGTGTTATAAAACGGGACTAGACATTTTGACACAATTTCGTTAAGTCCTAAACCACTTATGATATTGCAAACATCTTAAATATAATGTACGAACTTGTATTGAAAGAACAAACGTTGTCGCAGTTGAAGAAGGCAGCTTTAAAAAACCTAGTGCGTCAAGACAGAGTCTGGCGCGTTGGGCTTACGTATTGGCGCGCGGGTCCAACGTGTTAGACGTGTTGTCTTGGTTTGCTTTTGTTTGCAGCCAGCGCTAACAATTTTTAATGTCACATATCATCATTAAAACCTAAAGGATATATATCTACATATTTGCACTAACAATCTCTCTATTTTTTATGATGATAAAAATATATTTGAAAGCATGTTGGAGTAGCTTGCTTCTTTGTTCTTGCTAGCTTTGCCTCTTAGTTGAAATAACTAACAATGCTTCATGCTTTTTTCTCTTGCCACCAAATGTCTTAGATATTGGGTTTAATTCATGTTAGGTGCAAACAATTATAATCATAAAGTGGTCATTGAAATTTTTTGAAATTTTTTTGAGTCTGCTTGAAGTTAGGAAGCGTTTGATGTGTGGTAATCAAGTAATACATTCATTCATATATACAATTGTTTGGTAAGATTATTTCTGAATGAATTTCTTGAAATCCGTGCTAAAACACATACTAGCCATACCAGCAGGCTGGTTTTCACATTCATTCAGAGTGGCCCACCACTAATTAAACATAAAATAGTTATTTATGCATATATATAAAGAGAGTGAAAAAAATGACTGTTTGACTTGATCCCACAAAGCTCTAAAACCAAAATATGAAACGCCAAGCTAAACAATTTTTTTGACAATGATTCTTTTGCTTAATCAGATTTCAATTCTACTTCATAATCAAACCGATATTCATAGTGAACCCTAATAACACACCAAACGAACCCTTAAAACCTAAAAAGATTAAAATATTAGTTAGAGATATAAGTATCAATTCAGTACTAGATCAATACAAAGGGAGTATATGAAATAATACAGGTGCAGACACAGAGTTCGGTAACGGGATATGCAGAAACATGTGGATAACGAAAAAGTAAACTTATTTGACAGTTGTTTTGTCATGACGTCCCATGTGGATTTAGTCTCCTTTTTTGTCCGAATATACTGACAGATGAAAGTTTGTTTATTAAATATGATTTTTAAGTAAAATTAGTTTTTTCAAGTATATATATGGAGAATGGAAGTAGACTCGGACCACTTGGATTTTAGTTTGCATTGGATCCCAGGTGAGTCTACATTATTGAAACTAGTTTGTGCATTATTATCAAACTAGCTCAAAAATTAGAATCATACTCTTATCTATTATGTTCCTTTTTTAAGAGTTTTGTGAACTTGTGTAATGAAATGTCATAATTAAGATCATTTAAAGACTTGATACATTGAATGCGTTTAATGAAAATCACATTTAACAACTAAAGCTTTTATAAACCAAGTCTTTATAAAAAGCTTTTCTAAAAAGCTTAGAATGCAATGCAAAAACTCTCATTAAAAGTTTTTAAAATAGTAAAAAGTTTTTAAAGACTTTTCTCATTTTGAATGCTTTAATGTTTACTAAATACATTTTTAGATTAAAGAGAATACGAATTCATAAACACTTCTAATATGTTCACTATATATATAGTGAAAAAATAATACCTTTTATATAATACCTGATTTGTAACCGAGTCTTTCTCGTATAGGCTAAAGCTAGGGTAGCAACTTGACAACTATTTTTCTTACTTTAGTCGTTTATAGCTTAATTTACATGTTATATTAGTCATTAGGAAACCGTTTTTTTTTATTATTCTGCAAGTCAAGTCATTTAGGTAACTATTTACATTTTAACTAGCAGGGTACTCGCGCGATGCGGCGACGGGTACCCTGTGATTAACCAGAGAAAAACAAAAAGAAAATGATCTCAGTCAGACCCGGTTCACTCATTTTTATAGGTTTCGTCCGGTTCTATTCGGTTGGTTTTCGGACGGCTTTTTTTTGCTAGCCGAACCGGTGACCACTCATGTTCCTGGTTGAACCCGTTGGTTCGATCCGGTTTTTAAACTATATGTATCAACCGATAAATTGTATGAAGCTTTGTGTGTTTTATTAGTTTGTACAGTGTATATAATGATATGTACTTTTCATTTTAGGGGTGTTTTAAAAATAACATTAATTAGTGTGTTTAATAGATTAAGGGGTGTTTTAATAATAATATTAAATGTGTTGACCAGTCAATAAGTATGTGTTTGTGCATTGGCTAATTGTACATGTTGCATAATATTTGTATTTTTAAATAATAGGGTGTTTTAATAAGAGTGTTAATTGTATATTAAAAAAGTTGTACACTATGTTTCTTTGTTTGTATCTTATTTGCATTAAAGAGTATTTAATATATTATGTTTATTTGTTGTTTTTTTTTTGAACGGCAAAGATGGAATATATATAAAAAAGAGTCTAGCACGACGCTAGAAACTTAAAGTACAATAGAGTCAACAAAAAGATAAAAGAGTCTACTATTGTATGCATTAAAGCTTGTACATTATGCATAAAAACTTGAATTACTTAAAAAATTAATAAGTGTTTATTTTGACTTTTTAGAATTAAACCTGTTTAACTTCGATCTTAATTGTTTTTTGTGTCATGCAAAATATAGGCATGAATTGGTTTTAAGTGTATTTTTATTGGTATAATTTTTCTTCTAGTATATAACACAAAAATAAATATTTAAGATCAAAGTTGAATTAGTTTGACTTTGAAAAATCAAACTTGACACCTATTTTGAGACCAAAAGAGTATTACTCCCTTCAACACAAAATAATAGTCCACGTTTTCTTTTTAAAATGTCTCAATTTAATTGTTCACTACTAAAAATAGATAGGAAAGTTTGATCAAGTTTACAATATTACTCTTGTTTGAAATTATTACTACAAATTTTCACGAAAACTTTAATTAATTAACTAAGAGTAAAACTGTCATTTTACTAAAAAGTAAGAAAAAAACAACTGTGTTTTTTTTTTTTTTTTGAGAACAATTATTTTGGGACGTAGGAAGACTAAAAGTGGCTAACATCATAAAGTATATATTATACTTTCATACAGTAATCTACAAGAGCTACGTGATTTGATGTGAAAGTTGGTTCTTAAAGAATATAATGGACAAATTAATTAGATTATGTACCATAAGGTCGACGAGTACAAGTTTCATAAAATCCAAAACTTGTCGAAAAAGTAAGATAAGATATTATTACATGAGAAATGAAAGAGAGTTTTGAGGATGTGGCTAATTTTGTTAAGTTGTGAAATAGTGAGTGTTTTAACTGCAACCAAAAAGATATAAGCCACATCACTAGGTTTCCTAATCTTTTCTCTAAATTACGACTATAGCATTGGTTGATACTCACTTTCTAAAAGAGAAGCTTGTTTGATTAAGCAAATAGATTAATAAAAAAAATCAAATAAAGAACCAAAGCACATAGAGGGTAGAATATCACGATTAAGGAAAGATGCCTTTTAACCTAGCAAGGTCTGTCGGCATTTACTTCTTTATTATTGTTATCGTGTCTTCTTTCCTAAAACAGAAAGGATAATGATTGAGTGGGAATATTAAAAGATAAATGATTGAGTGAAGTTTATATAGGATGGGTCATTTGCATGCATGGTTAGTCAAGATTAAAGATGGTGAGTCACATCCATGACTCATTTGCATCTCAAGCAAACCTAATATCCCCCACAACACCTAACTCTAACTTGCTTTGCAATTAAGGGTATCAAATAGATATGTTTTCAAAAGTGTTACAGATAACTTTTTAAGTTGAAAGATCCATTATCAATGAAATGAGGTACAACCTATCTACAAAATGTAACATCACCTAAAGACTAAAGTTATGGTTTACTAGATAGAACACACTGTAATAAGTAAGTGTATGTGACAGATAGTGATATCATATTAATGAGTAACATTTAAGAAAATAGGCTCTTAACATGAAACAATAGGGCAGGTCGTGTTTAGTCATAGTGTCTAGTGTCATTAAGGACTAATTGAAAGGTCCTAACATGCTAATGATAAATGTTAAATCATAAACGTCATGGACACATTTGAACCAGTTTCGGTCAACACGGAGCCGAAACCGGTTTGCCCAAACCCTGAACCGGTTTGGAACCGGTTTGTTACCGGGTTGAGCCGAAACCGGTTTGCCGGTTTGGAACCGGTTCGGTTCCGGTTAACCACTAAAACCGGTTTGACCGGGTTTTTTTTTTTTTTTTTTTTTTTTTTTTTTTTTTTTTTTTTTTTGGTGTTGTTATACTATAAACTGAT
This sequence comes from Tanacetum coccineum, assembly GCA_026074375.1. Classification (NCBI taxonomy): domain Eukaryota; kingdom Viridiplantae; phylum Streptophyta; class Magnoliopsida; order Asterales; family Asteraceae; genus Tanacetum; species Tanacetum coccineum. The sequence goes on along the minus strand of BQNB010001623.1, from coordinate 38,013 downwards.
TAACCTTCAACTTTTATTGAATACAAACCATAATATTACATAAACGAAATACAACATAAAAGAAATACATAAAGCAAATACAACAAAAGATTAGGAAATACAACACAATACTAGTAGTAAGTGTAACCATGTGACATAGACCCTCCCTCTCCGGTTTGGTCATCTTCGGCTCCGCTGCTCATCATATAATCACGCACACGTTGTTTATCCTAAGACAAAGAAGCCATCGCTACTACATCTAACCATTTCTTGATCGATAAGTTAGTGGCTTCATTTTGTGTTGCACCGTGGTCTTACAGACACCTGCTTCAACGTCTAAGGGTAGTTTCAGAAGAGCTGTTTTGGTTTTCGCTCATGAGCCGTCTAAGTGATCCTTCAAGCACATGCAAATCGCTAAAGACCCTCCGGAGTTATCTTGTTCTTTACGATTGTCAACAACCTACCACTTGTTGAAAATGCTGATTCAGATGCTACCGAAGAAGCTTGGACACTTAATATATCCATGGCCATGCGGGATAGAACAGGAAACTGATTTTCCTTTGATTTCCAAAACCCCAATACATCATAAGATGCAAAGTCCTTGGGCTGAAGTCCTGAGACAAAATCTGTTTTGAGATATTGCTCTACTCGGGAGGACATTGTAGGATCAACCCTTTGACTTTCTTGTTTTTTTTTTTTATGTTGGTTTTAAAAACCGTGTAGCCAACGAGCATATGGAGCACGACTCAACCCCCGAGTGAAGAACCCCCACCACTTGTTGATTGAGTCTGGTTAGTACCATAAAGTGATAAATACATATTATAACAAACCTTGGAAAGATCGTGAAACCAATCCAATGACCTAGTTGCAAAACCCTCATCTTCAAGACCAAGTCCCTACTTATATTCTCAATAAGATAGTCTACCCCGATAAAAAAAAGATACATAAAACAGAGATTTTAAAGCGGCTGCACAAGTAATTATCGATGGGATGTTTTCAAAATACTTCTTAAGTTTTTTCTTCATTGGTTGAACCCTACCATTACAACACCCCCCCCCCCCCCCCCCCATCAAGTCTAAACCAGAGAATTTGCAACTTATAGAAAAAAATCCTTGAATACCAATGAGAATGTTGGGTAGTAAACCCCCGACAAAATAACCGTAGCATTTTGAAACACTTCAAGTAATGGGTTTAACGATTCAATAAGAACCCAATATTCATCCGGAAATTTTTTAAACCTTCTACCATTCTTAGTGACCAAATATTCATGAAAATACACCAACGTCATTTTCTGTTTCAAACCACTTTCGAACATTTCAAAAGTGGAGTTCATCGGTAATCAACTTCCCAAATTTGGTGAATAACAAGGTTTTTCTGCATCCTTACAGACTTTAATATAGCGTTTTCGGATTTTATCACCAGATTTGAAAACATCTTTTAACATTTGTTTGAAAGACTCTTTCATTTGATTAATTATGGGGACCTTTAAACCAGCTTGCACAACCAATTTAAAAAATGATGTGTGCAAACAAGTACGACTGTGATAAAACCTACCCCCCATTGGTGGGTTGTATTTTAATTTTAGTTTATCCATGGCGCTTGTGTTATTGCTAGCATTGTCCAAAGTAATTGACAAAATTTTTTCTTTCAAACCATACATGACAAAAACTTTTTCCAACATATACTTCAAGTTTGTACCCGAGTGAACTAACGAAAACTCTTCGAACGAAAAGACCCCCGCTTCAATACATTTTGCCAAGTACTAGGTTCATTCCTGTGCGGTAACCACAACATTTAAGAACCGGGCAAATTATGAAGGAAGCGGTACCAATGTCCGTTGTTAGGTTGACCTTATTATTTAAGTTACCAAAACCATCGATGGTTGCTTGTTTAGCCGCTACCCATAGTTTCATTGCATCACGTTTTAGAGTAGAACGACTTACATGAGTGTATCGCGGTTGCATAGTGTTTTGGAACACCCTCGTTGTCTGCTCGTGGTCAAAGTGGTTGAATGGTAACCCCCGTTGAATCACCAACCCCGCGAATTGTTTCACTAGATATCCCGGATGAACATGAAAATTTGCCCATCTCTTCCATCTCTTCCCATCGAAACGTTTGCCCCACGTCCCGATTCCTTGATTCTGCTGCGTGCCTTAATACGTCACAATTGCGGATGACTTTATATGATGCTCTCAACGTCGTGTTGAGGAACCCAAAACCGACAAGAAATTAAAGCAATGCTTCATAGAGGCATTGTTTATGAACCGTTGGTCATAAAGGCACAATGTGAAGTCTTTCCTCCAAATTTCATTGTTTCGAGTGGTTTGTATGATTTCACGAATTCCCAGTGCACTTGTTGAACCAAAACAAAATATAACAAAAACTATACAAGTAATAACGAATCCGGGTAGTAGCTGAGTCTGAGGCGGATTGACTTGGCCGATTGAATTACAACATCCCTATTTATAGTATAAGAAAATCAGTATCCTATCCAGTTATCCACCGAAGAAAATCTAAAAAGAGAAGAAAACTGATAAAGTAAATTCCGGGACCCCATTTTTATCCATAAAATCCGGGTCGGTCCAAACCGGTTCCAAAAACCGGTGGTCGAACCGGTGGCGGCTGAAAAAAGCCAAACCGGTTCCAAACCCTCGGTTTGGCCAAAAACCGGAACCGGTTTGGTCAAAACCGGGTTTGACCGGTTCGGTTTTCGATAAGGCGGGTCGTGTTTAGTCATAGTGTCTAGTGTCATTAAGGACTAATTGAAAGGTCCTAACATGCTAATGATAAATGTTAAATCATAAACGTCATGGACACATTTGAAAACTCTATAGATTCGGTTAAACTTGTAGTCATGCTATATAGGGGAACAAGATACGAATTATTGAAATATATATATATATGCATATGGTTATAGTACCAAAGCTTGAATTCGTATTCATTTAAGTAATTTTAATCTTTGTCATGTGATTTTTTATCGGACAATTATTAGTACTATGGCTTTTGTTTTTGTAGTGTAAAGGGTTGTTATGACATGTGAAATATCCAAATGAGAGAGTACATGATATTGTCATATGAAAATATGAAATGGACACCACATGTGGCATGCACATAGAAAGCATGTCGTTGTTGACTTTATCAGTCCTACTTGAAATAACCAAATGTATAGAAAAGCATATTTGATCAAGTACAAGTACATTATAGGAACTTGGTTATTATCAATTTAATCACAGTTGATACAAGCTACAATTTGAGAGACTCAGTTAGCCTTATTATCTGCAGTTGAGAATGAGATGCATCCGATATAATGATATAAAACCAAGCGAATACTCTTGAGCATAGTTCTAACTTCTAACCCATTGGAGTCTGGCCTATACCAGCAAACTTTGTCCACTTACAGAGCCCCATAAGAACTAGGAATTGAGCCGAATTCAAGTATCACAGTCCTTATAAACAAGTCAATACTTGAGCTATGTTGAGACCCATAGGAGTCTGGGCTATACGCCCGACCAAGACTCAAGCCCAGGTGAACTGAAACCAGTCCAGCCTTCATATTTTTTAATGAGACACATGTATCATGATCCAAAAAGTAATTTCTGGGCAACATAAGAGCAAACAAGGGAATAATATGATATATTAACACGGGGACAACGGTTATACGATACAGTATCAACCAAACCTAGTACATTTTTTAGATTGAATGCAACAATAATACGGAGTTACTATTAGCTACCAAATTCTAGCATGTTACAGCATAAGTTCGTTAGTGTTAATTCAGTTGAATCACAACAACAATCAAAATTGATGTAGCTATAAATTTCATTTAGGGCATACATCAGCTATAGTTCTTTTGTGTTAATTCTTCTAAATCACAACAATCAAGATTGATCTTACTGGATACTTTATTTGGAGCATATAAGGTTGGGATCAGCATTCAAGACGATCCAAGGATGCTCCAAGATCTTCTCAAGAGAGAGCCTTTTTGCAGAGTCCTTCACTAAAAGCTGCAAGTGTTTGAAAATCACATTTATAACAATGGAAATAATACTTGCCTTCAATCCCATAATAAGGTCGATCTTGGTAAATACTTACTAGTGTTATGAGATCTTTAGCTTCGGAAGAAACATGAGGGGTAGAAGGAAAGGCGAGGTCAACCTTCATAATCCTACGCAGATAACAAACATTTCATCATTAAACTGGTTTTTTTTTCATTTCCTTATGAATGGTTGATTTTTCTTATCTCAAACGGGTAAGATGAAATATTTTTGGGTGAAACGGGTTGCAAGTCGCCCAAAGTTAGATCTTTTAATGCTTATAATCTCCTAAACTATTTTATTCAGGTATTTATACTCTAGTGTGTAATCAAATTGATTTTGTAGTCATAACTAACAGATCAACTAATCCTAAAAATAAAATGAAAAATTGTTTGTAGATCAATCTAACCCGTACTAGAAATGGCCCATTTCACTTGTTACCCAACATGTCATACACACTCATCTTGCCACAAATAGTTAAGCCATATTATGTGTACACAAGGAATGCAAAAGTGTTTATAGGTCAATCCAACCCGTACTAGAAATGATCCATTTCACACGTTACCCAACCTGTGATACCCATGCATCTTGCCACAAATAGTTACTCCGTAGCCTGTATTATGTGTACACTAGGAATGAAAAGATGTTTGTAGGTCAATCCAATCCGTATTTATAAATAGCCCATTTCACTTGTTACTCAACCTGTCATACCCACCCATCTTGCCACAAATAGTTGCTCAGTATTATGTGTAGACAAGGAAATAAGAAAACCGGTTGTGCATGTTACCTTCTAAAGGTATCTGCTTGGCCGTCCGCCTCAAAAGGAGGGGAACCATACAGAAATTCATAACAAAGAACACCCAAAGTCCAATTGTCGACTGCATAATCATGAGGTCGATTCTCCACCATTTCTGGTGCTAAATAGTCTAACGTTCCACACATTGTGCGCCTCTTATTCGTTGACTGAACAGACCACCCAAAGTCAGCTATCTTTAATCGACCCTGTAGTGAAATAAAGACAACATATCTCAAAACAGTGATTTTTAAATTATTCATCTTTTACATTTCTTTATAGCACATCTCAAAACATACCTCGTGATCAAGCAACAAGTTTTCGGGCTTGATGTCCCGATGGATAACATTCTTCTCGTGACAGTATGCTAATGCATGGGTAAGGCTCGCAATGTACTAAAGATCACCAACCCATACACAGATTATCAGAAGATGGATATAGAACAATAATAGGGTAAGGGGGGTGGGGGGGGGGGGGGGGGTTAAATAAAAAAAAAAAGGGAGTAAGGGGGGTGGAGTTATGGGGTTGGGTAAGAAAAGAATTTATGGTAAGGGGGGTAAAGGGTGTAGGAGGGTAAGTGGGGTGGGGTGGGGGGAGGTAAAAAGGGGGTAGGGGGTAAGGGGTAAGTAAAATGGGGTAAGGAGGGTTAGGTAGGGGGTAGGTGGGGGGGGGGGGTATGAGGGGGTAAGGGGGTGGGGGTAAGGGGTAATAAGTATAGAAGTGGGTAAAGGAAAGGGGGGGGAGGGGGGGTAAGGGGGGGTAAAAGTAAAAAGGTAAGGGGAGTACGGGAGAGGTAGAGTGATGTGGGGTTGGGTATTAAAGAGGTTAAGGGGGTGGGGGGTAAGGGGGGGGGGAAAAGGGGGTAAAGGGGGTAATATAGGAAGAGAAGGGGCTTCGCAATGTACTAAAATCACCAACCCATACACAGATTATCAGAAGATGGATATAGAACAATAATAGAAAAACCTTACCTTCAAAAAATATTAATTTGCATTTGTTGCAATGTGCACAACTACTTATTTTCGGTTGTTCACCTGTTCATATTCATCTAGTGTGTATTATCATCTGCTAATTTTAGTTGAAGAGTCAACGTAATTTTTCTTTTTTTGGAAAGCAGTCAACGTAATTTTTTATTTGTTCCATTTTAGTTATTGTACTTCTTTGTACATTTGCAACATTATAATATGGCTTTGTCTCCCTTTTGGTAATTTGTAACTCATAAGCTTTGCGTTTTTAAATATGAATTTTAACATTTTTTTATAAAAAAATTTAACCATTATATAAATCAATAACAAGCGTATATCTCTTTGAACCCACACAAAGTTAAGAAGGGGTTAAAAAATTACCAGTGGCGGCATTTGTTCAGAGAAATGACCGGATACTTGAAGCTCTCATAGAGCTCACACCATGACAATAATCCAAGATTAAGAATATTCGTTCTGCATCGTGAAACCAGCCGTATAGTCTTAGAACATGTGGATGGAGGAGGCTAGTTTGGATCGCCATCTCTCGTTTAAGTTGGTGTTGTAGTTTATACTTTTCAATCTGCTCTTTAAATATCACCTTCAAGGCTACTATGTACTTGGTCTATTCAGAATACAAACATATCAAATATGTCGAATCAAACACTATTTTTGAAGATATCATAGTGCTATAAGTGTATAATAGATATCTTATGTATGTGTTACCTTTGTCTCACGTGCGACGTAGACTCGGCCGAATTTGCCCTTTCCAAGAGGTCTTCCAACTTCAAAATCTTTAATAGACCAGTCTCGTTTAACTGATTCGGAAGCCATTAAAGTTCTATATTCAAATAAAGGAATATAAGTTTTTTTGGATTACAAAACAAAAATAGTTACTTGACTCGCTGAATTCTATTCGTCATAAAACTTAACTTTTAAAATTTTAATCCAAAATCTCAAATTCTTACACAAACTCAGTCCACCTGACTAATGTTCTCATTGACTGAGCTATATAGCATGTAAAACTCTTCTAACAATCATTCATTCGCTATTTTATCACTTTAATATAAACAAAACATATGAAACTAACTTATAAAAGAGGTGCGGAGAATTGACGATTTTGAGGTTTCCATCTCATCTCACAACCTAGTTTGTAACAAACAAACAGAGGTGTGGGCAAACTTGCAGCAACAAACATGCACTATATCATCAATAACGTGCATCAAATGTAATAAACATTTGCCTATTTTTCTTAAAACTTCATTAACGCATATGTTTATTTTTATTAGAATCATAGTCACACTTTGAGTTTTTGGATGAAGTCAAAATGTGCAGCTCCTGACTTCAACTTCACTTCCGCTACCAATAACTTCAAGAAACACTCAAACACCTAGTCAAAATGTTCTCCCTTGTATGGTTTTTTGTCGTGAGTTGTGGAAAAGAAGAAGCAACTTAATGTGCACTTGACTATACGTTACTATTTACTCAATGGCGAAGTTCAAGAGTCCTTAGCATTTAACCTTAGCATCAATTATTAAAGTTACCAGACTAAGCTTATATTTAATAGCTAATACATTCTCAAACGCGGAGGGTAATAAGCTAATATCTCCCAAAAAAAAGAAAATAGCGTAAGTCTCTTAGAATAAGCTAACCCAAAAACTTGATGAAGCTCTATAGGTTTTCCAAAACATATTAAGCAATTAAGATGTTGAATTAAGCTAAACCCAAACAGCCCCTAATCAGACTTGGGCAGGGAACCAATCATCTTATTCTTATAAGCAGAAGCATTATCAGATAAGTAACTTTGAACCCAACAATAAAAATAAGCATTCTGAAACTGGTAGCTTATTTCCCAATTCTAAAATGAAACAAAACTGGAAATAAAAGAATGAAACCCTAACCGATAATTGAACATCTAAACAGTCTACAAAGTTTAAATTAACGGTAAAATTTGAGATTAAAGAAACCAAATTAAAGAAGCAACTAACCTGAGTGAGTGGGATCGCTAATTGGTGGAGAGTTTTTGAAATGAATAGACGGGGATTTTGGTTTTGGGGGCAAAATGAATTTATTTCAAACTATTTTCTTTTTCAGTTCAGAATTACGCATTTGGTTCACAAAATATTTTTGAGAGGGTCTTAATATGTCAAGAAATTGGTAATATAACCTGAATGAATTGCAATGTGTTAAAAAGAATTGTAAGTGTAATTTAAATTAGTTGTATGCGAATGAATTATAATGTGCAGTAATTATACCTCAATAAATATTACTTTTTAAATATTGTATGCATTATTACTTTTAATTAAAAGGCAGGACAACACGCCTGACCCGACATTTAATGCAACCTTTTTGCCCATTCCGCCCTGACCCTATCTATATTATCCTTCCCACCAAATAATCCAGTTACGTGTCTTCTCTTCTTCATACGTATCTTCTCTCTCCACTGTCTTCTTCTTCATACTCACACACCTCTCCCAAATGCTTCACTCGCCTTCTCCGCAAAACACCTCATAAAACACGTGTATCTCCTCTCATCGCTCTTATGTAACACATAAAAAACACACACACGGAGATCCATCCACCGCCTGAAACCATCACTCTGTGCCAGAGATTCTCTCTCGCCTGTAACCCTAGAAAAACGAAAGAGTCTTCAACTGTACATGCAATCCAAGATCAAGCAAGGAAGAGATTCGTGTAAGTTTTTTTAAATTTAGAATATTTATTTTGATTCTGTTATGGTTTCATTTTGTAAGTTTGTGAATCCTAATTTCCTGGTTTGCTTTCTTTTGTTAATGTTATACGCAGGTTTCATTCGGGATTCCGATGTGGTGGGATTAAGGAACTAGGCACTTTATTCTTATTCAAGGTAATTATGTGCTAAAAAAAATTTATTGCAATATTTTTAAGTCAGTTTCTAATTAATATCATGATTTGTACATAAATTGATGTTTTGAGGTTAAATTAGATTGGGAATAATAAGCCTCAATTGTTTGGTTAAATCAAGTTTAGGAATAAGCAGGAGATAGTTTTTTTGTTGTAATTTGATAATAAGAAAACATTAAGGGCGACAAAGAGGTAAAAGTGTCGATTGAGATGGTAGCGCAATAAACTTAATGCCTCATTTTTATATGTAAACTAGATAAGATGTTGTATGTATGATTATATTTAGTTAGTTATGGTTCTGAAATTGCATAAACAAGTTTTGGGGTTCATGCTGCGGCAAAAATAGGTGAAGATCTCAACTTGGGAGGCTCATGAAAACAGATGATCCGAGATGGAAATGAAAAGAATTGTTTTTTAATTTTCATTTTTAGCGGCCTACTAATACTTACAGTATATGACTCTAAATAGAGAAAGAACCAGTTTATAAGGTGCTATGGATCACTTATTTTTGCAGTGCTTATCTGCTTATTAGCAGTTTGACATAAGTTGGTACTGACTTGCTTCAATAAGCAATTAAACACCCGCTCAATTTGTTATCTCTAACAAAGCATCTTGCAAGATGTTTAGCTAAAAGTACAGTTTAGATAAAAAAATCATAAAATGAGTGTTATAAATAAAGCGTATGAGATTATCAAAAAAAATTGTTTTTGCTGATTTTGCTGTGTATTTTAGGATATTCATCGATTAGTCTACCCACATTTTCTCCTAACTTTTGTAGTTGTCGCTCGCGCAGATAAGAGAGCAAATGCGGCTGCTGCTGCAGCTGCAACAAATGCACTGATAAGAATGCTGAAGCACGTAAGAGAGCAGGTACAACGTAAGAAATTTGAGACTCTAAAGGGGTGGATAAATGGTGATTGATTGTTGTAATAAATTGGTTTGATTTTGTTTTGTATTAGGTTACCAGTGGAGTTGAGGAGCTCAGTGCATCGATGACAATGTTGTCGTTGCATAGTGTTATTGTATCATCATGTTTAAAGTCGGGGATGCTGATCGAGTCGCAAAGCTGGGGATTCGTCCCTCAAGGTCTTTTTTTTTGTAACCATGGTTTCCGCTTTTTAGGCTGACTAATCCACGGGGTTTGAACCCACCGTCACACAGTCCCTCAAGGTATGTGTTTTATCCTTTAGTTTGTTAATACATATATGAAAGTTGTTAATACAAATAATGTCTAAAAACGTTATTTATATTTTTCGACTTCTCGATGTTTTAAAGATAACAAAATGTAAAAACGTTTACGATAAAAATAAACGTTTACAAATTATTAATCGTAAATTTTCATTTCAAATGTAATTCACTTAAAGTATGTATAAACAAATCATTAAACATGTTTAAGTGATCAAGAAAATAATTTTTCTTAACCATACCATTTTTACAAAAATAAATATATACAAAATACTTCTTAATTAAAAGAAATGTTTTATTTAAAACATACCCCCCCCCCCCCCTCTCAATGGAACATTTTATACCAGATAAAATCTTACTCACTAAACGACAAAAAGGAGAGCGTCAGTCTACGGCGGCCCCCTGATAGGCCTGGCGGCCCCCAGATATATCTGAGACCGCCGGACCGGCCTGACATGACCGTTGGGTTTTATCCAGCCTAATATAACCTGCACTAATTCCCGCTGAAAAACATACATCTTTGCACGAATTTTTTCAGATCTCTTTCTCTCTCTAAATATATTTTTTCTCTCACTAAATCTCTTGATCACTAACATTGTTTGATCTTGTTTTCAAGTGATCCAATCTCTTCTTTCTCATCTCTCCTCTCCTCTCTATCAAGTGCAAGAGAAGAACATTCGTATTCGCCAAAAAACAAATTGTTATAGTATAGTGATCTCTCCTTCTTCTTTCTTCTAAGAATCAAACATCTATGTTCAAAAAGCTAAAGTTCATTGGGCTATCGAGGGTGATGAAAACTCCAAGTTTTATCATGGGATAATTAATAGAAAGCGTTCTCAGTTATCTATTAAAGGATTTAGGTGATGGTTTTGGGGAAAATAACCGTCATTACGTATAATGAGGTTCTATGGACCAAACGGGCAACAACAGTCGCCTATAAGGACGGCGTATAATAGTCCCCCTTATCTGACGACCAAACTGGGTTCACATCAAGGACCACGGTGTAATTTACCCTATATTTAATTGTTAGCTGGGTTTGACAAAATTTTATCGGATGAAAGTTAGCTAAATTTTATTGGATGTGAAAGTTAGCTGGGTTTGACAAAATTGCTTCACACCAATTTGTTATGTGGCAAAACTGAGTTGTCTTGTCGGTTCAATTAAAACCTGTTGAAAGATCTGATTTCACATCTAGGGTTGTAATTCTTCCTTTATTGCTCTCATTCCTAAAACTCCGGATGCTAAGTTTGTCGGTGAATTTAGGCCTATAAGTCTGATTGGAAGTCTGTATAAAGTGATTACAAAAATCTTAGCCAATCGTCTGTCTAATGTGATCTCAGATCTTGTAGCCGATGTTCAAACTGCCTTTCTTCCAAATCGGCAGATTTTAGACGGGCCTTTTATTGTTAATGAAGTCCTTTCTTGGTGTAAATTTAAACAGAAACAGGCCATGGTGTTCAAAGTCGACTTTGCTAAAGCTTATGATTCAGTGCGTTGGGATTTTTTGGATGATGTTCTTGAAGCATTTGGGTTTGGTTTTAAATGGCGTTCGTGGGTTCTTGGTAGTCTTTCTTCCGGTATGGCTTCTATTATTATTAATGGTAGCCCGACGGCGGAGTTTAAATTTCATTGTGGGCTCAAACAAGGTGATCCACTTGCTCCTTACTTGTTTATTCTCATTATGGAATCCCTGCATTTATCCTTTTCTAGAGTGATTGACGCGGGTTTATTCAAGGGGATTAAGATTGATCATAATACACAAATCTCTCATTTATTTTATGCGGATGACGCTATTTTCATTGGTGAATGGTCGGATAACAACATCAAGTTCATTCTTCACGTCCTTCATTGTTTTTCTCTCGCTTCTGGATTGAAGATTAACCTTAAAAAAAGTAATCTTTTAGGGTTTGGTGTTTCTCGTGAGATGGTGAACGATGCAGCTAGTTCTCTTGGTTGTGCGGTCATGAGGGCTCCGTTTAAGTATCTTGGAGTTATGGTAGGAGGTAATATGTCGATGGTTAAAAATTGGGATGAGGTTATTAGTAAACTTAAAACTCGGTTATCCAAGTGGAAGTGTAAGGCTTTGTCGATAGGTGGACGTCTAACTCTTCTCAAGTCGGTATTAGGATCTACTCCTATATACAATCTTTCTTTGTATAAGGCACCCAAAACTGTTCTTAATACAATGGAATCTATTAGGCGGAATTTTTTCTACGATTTGAATGGGTTAGATACGAAGATTACATGGGTGAAATGGTCCAAAATTCTCGCGGCTAAGAAGTGTGGTGGATTAGGGGTTTCTAGTTATTTCGCGTTAAATAGGGCTCTCCTATTTAAGTGGGTTTGGAGGTTTATTTCATTTGAGAAATCTTGCTGGTCTCGTGTGATCCATGCTATCCATGGTCCCTATTTTACTCAAAATCCTCCTCGGTTCGGTTCTGTTTGGGGCACTATAGTGCGGGAAATTCAATCGCTAAATTCTCAAGGAATTGATTTACTTTCGTTCTGCCGTATCCGGGTGGGCAATGGTCTGCAGACGAGATTCTGGAAAGACCATTGGATAGGTGACGCTCCTCTCTATGATCTTTTCCCTCGGTTATTTTCCTTAGAAATGAGCGGTGATGTTACTGTGGCTACTAAACTGCATGGTTTGCTTTCGGATTCTTTTCGTCGTCCAGTTAGGGGTGGTATAGAAGCTCAGCAGCTTGCGCATCTCCAGAACTTAGTTGGTACGTCTATTCTCTCGAACTCTGATGACCGTTGGGTTTGTAATTTGAACGGGGATGGGTCCTTTCAGGTTAAGAACATTCGATGTTTACTTGATGAATATTTTCTTCCTAATGATCCGGTTGCTACTCGTTGGGTTAAGTTTATTCCTATCAAGATTAATGTTTTCGCTTGGAGGGTTTACTTGGATCGTCTTCCTACACGGCTGAATCTAAATCGTAGGAACATTCAAGTTTTGGATCAGTCTTGCCCGGTTTGTAAAGATGCTGCTGAAGAGGTTTCACATTTATTTTTTTCTTGCCCTTTGGCTATTGATGTTCACAGACTTATATGTCGATGGTGGAATCTGACGTGGTCTCCGTTAAGCTCTTACGAGGAATGGTTGTCTTGGTTCAAGGATATTCGTCTTGGGTCTATTCTTAAATGCATGCTGGAAGGTATTTTCTACGTTTCATGGTGGTCTATTTGGAACTATCGGAACAGTGTTCTTTTTGCAGCCCAACCCCCTCGGAAAGATATCATCTTTGATGACATTGTTACTCGTTCGTTTCTTTGGTGTCACGCCAGATGTAATAAGGCGTTTAGTTGGGATAGGTGGTTGCAACACCCTTATTTACTTTCTTTGTAATTTTCTAGCTTCTTGCTAGTGTTTCTTTTTTGTCTAATAAAAGTTGCCGTTCAAAAAAAAAAACATTCGAAGATATCCACAAGTGTCTACAAACTAGAATAGTAACAAAATGGACAGCTACTTTCCTTTCAAGGGAAGTGGAGGAAAGCATTAAACCAAATCCTAAGATTCCTTTATCTGCCCTTAAAGATCAACTGCAAAAAAAAATTTGAAATAGGAGTATCAAAGCATAAGGTGTTTAGAGCTAAAAAGATTTTAGAAAGTATTGTGTGTCACAATTATGAAGGATGTTCCCTAACCATGTTTGTCATTTGCAGAGATCTTTATATGGGCTGAAACAAGCACCTCGTGCTTGGTTTTAGCGTTTTGCAGGTTATGCCACACGAGCCGGATTTTATCACAGTCGTTGCGATTCTTCTCTATTTATTTATAGACAGGGATCTCAGGTTGCTTATCTTCTTTTATATGTGGATGATATTATTCTTACGGCTTCTTCTACAGCACTTCTTCAGCAACTTATTGATTCTTTACATCGTGAGTTTGACATGACTGACCTCGGGGCACTTAATTATTTTCTTGGTATCTCTGTTGTTCGTCACTCTACAGGTTTATTTTTATCTCAGCGAAAGTACGCTCTTCAGCTCCTTGAGCATGCTCACATGGTTAATTGTAACCCCTCTCGGACACCAGTGGATACGGAGTCCAAACTGGGTCCGGACAGGGTTTTGGTTTAGGATCCTACTATGTATCGCAGCCTTGCAGGGGGGACTACAATATCTTACTTTTACACGTCCAGATTTGTCTTATGTAGTTCAGCACATTTGCCTTTATATGCATGATCCGAGAGAGCCACATTTAGCTACTCTCAATCGTATCTTGCAATATGTTCAGGGTACTTTGGATTTAGGCCTTCACTTATATGCGTCCTCCACTACCTCTCTGGTTGATTATACTGATGTTGATTGGGCGGGTTGTCCATCTACACGCAGGTCTACCTCAGGTTATTGTGTCTTTTTGGGTAATAACTTATTATCTTGGTCCGATAAACTGTAACATTCAGTATTTTTAGGTCTTTTACGACGCTATTTAATCCACTATTTATTTTAGTTTCGTACGCGTTTACTTTTAATTCTTATTACATAATTAAATCGCGTAAGCTAAAAATCAACATTTAACGTAAACGGACACCAAACGAATTAAAGTCTTCGTCAAGCAAACATTTTTTTTACGAAGGTAATTATTATTTTTATTAAAACGTTTACGTTTTGCAATTTAATACATTTAGGCATACCCGGAACCACCAAAATTAATCTACGCTTCAACCAATACCCATTTTTATTCCCAAGGCTCAAAGTTTATAAAACTTTACCCATAAATACCATTGAAGCCGAATTCTTCATAAAATAAACAAGCTAGATCATACAATTCTCAAGTAATACACTTATAAATAAACTACAACTTATACACTTCAAAGTAATACTTTCATTTTTTTTCTTTTATACAAGATATTTTAGCTAGTCATTTTTTCCCTTAAAACCATGAACTAACTTCCATTTTATGGAACCAAAGAACATTGCATTAAAACCTAATCTAGTCTTGACCAAATCTTTTCCATGTTTTACTCCTAATGTTTCTTTTGACCAAGACTTTCCTTAAGACCCTCTTTGTGTTTCTTTGACTAGTCTTAGGACTATAAAAGGCTTGCACAAGTAAGTAAACTCACACACTTCTCATTTGCAAAGAAAAAACATCACCATATACTCCCTTTGTCTCTCTTTAACCCACGGCTCAAACCAAGCCACCACCAAATCCATACAAAATTTTATTTACAACACATACACATATTCCTACATCATATCTAAGACCTACCAAGAAAGAATGATGGTTTGGTTAAGCCTTTACAAGAGTTAAGCAAAGAAAAGGAAGGATTAGGGTTTTAGTTGGAATTAGGGTTTCCAAGTGTGCAAGCTAGGGTTTGTAATCTAAACAAGGGTTTAGATTTTGTTGGTTATCACCATACATCATATTAAGGTTATCTAAAACCCTTTATGTCTTTACTTTCATGATTTCATGTGTATATAATGCTTATATAGTTAATCACCATTTAGGAAATGTTTTAACATGTAAAATAGATTTTTACTTATGATCATGGTTTAATAAATATTTATATATGTTATATGGATGATAATATCATGTTATAATAGAAGTATAAATAATATACAAGTGTGATTCATGTATAAAAAGTATATATAATCAAGTTACCTAAAAAGTGTATATATTAAAGTTCATGAACCAATGAGTAAGTAAACATTTGGATCTTGTGATTCTTGGACAATATATGGACAAATTATGGACTAGGGACCCTAAGGATATAAGACATGTGATAATAAGTGTTATAATGGACTAGTAACAAAGTGGTTAAACTAAAAAGTTATAAAAACTAGTTTTAAACATATTTTTCCAAAAAATTCCAAAGTTGCTGTTTAAATTCGAATTTTAAGGCCTTCATTTTATATTTTTATAAAATAGTACGTCTCATGACGATTCCAAAAAGGTAAGAATCGCTAAAAACGGAGCTATAACGAATAAGATACGCCATTTACGGGTTTTACGATAACTAAATCTATAAAAATAAGTTTATAACTGGTATGAACAGTAAAATCACTGTTCATCAGAGGACATGAAATACAAAAATGTCATATTTTGATACGTCGTCTTAATACGAAAGCATGGACATAAGAAACGTAAGAAACGGGCTTAAAACGAGAAAGTTACACACTACTTTATAACTTGTGCACTATTTCCTGAGATGAATAGTGTTGGTTCGTTTTTTTTATAAATTTTTGCGAAACATTTTAGAATCACTTAAATAATATTTATACTTGTTTTAAACTTTATAAATGTTATTTTACAAAGGCGATTAAACTAGTTACGCGATTATACGAGTTCAAATACATGATTATTATTTATCAAATGCGATTTAAACATTATTTCACAAACACAATTAGATGGTGATGTAGCTATATAGAATTATATATGTTATTAGTACTTAGTACTTATACGACCGATATCTACTTAGGTTGCTTTCGGATATTTTCGTGACGCGTTTTCATTCATTCACTCGACTTATTCTTCACTTCACTTCTAAGGTGAGTTCATAACCCCACCTTTTCTCTTTTAATTGTTTCATAAACTGTTTTCGGGGTGGAGAATACATGCTCGTTTTACTAAGTGAACTTATTGATTTCTACTACATAAGCGTTACATGACTATTTTTACTAAAGCTTGATTTGTTACTACATGATTTGAGATCGTTGAATACCTATATTTGAAGCCGTGAATTTTTGAACACATTATTTGTTTTACTATTGGACACAAGTGTTTTCTAAGTGTTTTCAAAGTGTTTACAAAGTGTATGCTATCCAGATTTATTGCCTGATTATTAATGCCTAAGTTACCGTATTGCCGTGAAGTCCCTATTTATCATGAACCGTTAATTACTATTGTAGTAAGCGCGAGTGTTGTGGATAGATCTATCGGGACTGACAATCCCCACCTTACTTGGGTCACTAGTTTGATCGTGGTGCATTTAACATTGAGAGGTGTCAGGTTGTTGGCAAGCAACCTATATTCCTATTTGGGGCAGACAGACAGTTAAGGCTTCAAGGTCATGAGCTTATAGCAATAATATATATTTAGACTTGGTGAATGTGTTTCTCTTGTTTATAATACAAAGTGTTTTGGACATCGGAATACGTACTTAGTCCACCATTACCTAAGTCTTGTGGTCCACTTTTAAATACTTCTTGATTACCTGAATTACGACTCGGATGTTCGGTGGATTTAGGAAATAACACTTTTAATGTTGTAAACGCTACTTTTTCTTCTGAAATATTTCTTAAAATTATTTCAATAGCTGCTTTTTACTTAAACCTATGAATTCACCAACATTATTGTTGACGTTTTTGCGTGTATTTTCTCAGGTTATTATTTTTCTAGCTGAGCATTGGGAGCATTCGAGTCGCGCGGATATATTTTTGAAGGCTTAATAACTTGTATACCATTCGATAAACGTTTAAAAAAAATGTTTCTATTATAATGCGTTGGTTAAAAATGGCACTTGGTTACTTGTACCAAGGCCCGCAGGTGTTAATATGGTTCGCTCCATGTGGTTGTTTAAACATAAGTTTCATGCTGACGGGACTTTGAGCCGCTATAAGGCTCGTTTAGTTGCTAACGGTAGTAGTCAGCAACTAGGTGTTGATTTTGATGAGACCTTTAGTCCGGTCGTTAAACCGGCCACCATTCGCACGGTCCTTAGCCTTGTCGTGTCTCGTCAGTGGCCCATACACCAACTTGATGTTAAGAATGCTTTTCTTAACGGTGACTTATCTGAGACTGTGTACATGCATCAGCCTCCTGGTTTTGTTGACAATCGGTATCCTCATCATGTTTGTCTTTTACAGAGATCTTTATATGGACTGAAACAAGCACCCCGGGCTTGGTTTCAGCGGTTTGCAGGTTATGCCACACGAGCTGGATTTTATCATAGTCGATGCGATTCCTCATTGTTTATCTATAGACAGGGTTCTCAGGTTGCTTACTTACTTATTTATGTGGATGACATCATCCTCACAGCTTCTTGTCCAGCCTTACTTCAGCAGATTATAGGTTCTCTAAATAATGAGTTTGACATGACTGATCTTGGGGCGCTTAATTACTTTCTTGGTATTTCTGCTGATCGTACTCCTACAGGTTTGTTTTTGTCACAGAAGAAGTATGCTCTACAGCTCCTTGAGCGTGCTCACATGGTTACTTGTAACCCTTCTCGGACACCCGTTGATACAGAGTCTAAACTTGGTCCGGAAGGTGCTCCTGTTCAGGATCCTACTTTATATCGCAGCCTTGCAGGGGGGCTCCAGTATCTTACTTTTACACGTCCAGATTTGTCTTATGCAGTTCAGCAGATTTGCCTTTATATGCATGATCCGAGAGAGCCACATTTAGCTGCTCTCAAGCGTATCTTGCGATATGTTCAGGGTACTTTGGATTTAGGCCTTCACTTATATGCGTCCTCCACTACCTCTCTGGTTGGTTATACTGATGCTGATTGGGCGGGTTGTCCATCTACACGCAGGTCTACCTCAGGTTATTGTGTCTTTTTGGGTGATAACTTATTATCTTGGTCCGCTAAACGACAACACACTCTTTCACGCTCCAGTGCCGAAGCTGAATACCGGGGTGTTGCTAACGTTGTAGCAGAAACTGCATGGCTTCGTAATCTTCTTCGTGAGTTACACTCTCCTTTATCGACTGCAACTCTTGTCTACTGTGATAACGTTAGTGCTGTTTATATGTCTGCCAACCCTGTTCAACATCAACGGACGAAACACATTGAGATCGACATTCATTTCGTCCGAGATATGGTTACCGCTGGTCAGGTTAGAGTTCTACATGTGCCCTCTCGTTTCCAATATGCTGATATTTTCACCAAGGGGCTGCCTTCCGCATTGTTTGAAGAATTTTGATCCAGTTTGAGCGTACGGCCTCCTCCCGCTCCAACTGCGGGGGCGTATTAGTCAATATATTTGATTGATATTTGATTAGTTACCTTCCTAAATTAGTTGATATACTTTTGGATGATTTGTCATCATTAGCTATATCGTAGTTAACTTGGGCTCAAGCCCATCCCCTTTGTAATCTATATATACCTTGTCATTTGTGAGAAATAATCAAGGAAAACCAATTACCTTCAATAGAATGTTGGTGATTTTGCGTCACCAATATGATTTAAGTGTAATGGATTGACTTAGTTGACTAATGTGTAATCGTGATAAATGTTCAACAAGTCGGGGTTGTGCGGAGTGCACACTTGTATGACGTTATTTATGATTATCATTCGGGGGCGAAGCCCCCGAATCACGGGGGTCGTAGCAGGGTCCAAGGGGCGGCAGCCCCTGGCTGGGGTCGAGCTATGTTAATTTGGTGTAAAGTGCCTTGTTAAAAACGCACTTAAAAATAAAATTCCCGGAATTATGGACTTGATTTTTGCCTCTTAATTTAACTAATTCGGTAGTTAAATAACTGCTATGGCAGTTACAACCGATATTCAGTTTTGTTGGTCACGTATGTTATCAATCTCATCTCTGGTTCGTTTTTTCATAACAAAAAAAAACACATTCTCGATTCTTAATCTGAGTTTTATCCGATTTAAGATTTCGATAGAACCATCGAAATACTTCAATATTGAAATCTTAAATTTGAAAGTGTTTACACGACTCTCATATTTTCGTGATCATAATTTTATAACAAAAACAATAAAATTACAGTACATTTGAATGATTTGATCATGTGAATTAGAGAGACCGGATAGCATCCTGTCAAACTTCTAGGAGAATGGGAAAGTCAAATACTAGCAATTACGAGTTGTTCATTCTTTGTTTTGATTTAAGTGTTGTGTTTTTATAATTTATAAACGAAAATTTTAGCCATATGGTCTAACAAGTTAGTTCAACATCTTTTAGAAAAAAATAAGTTTATCAATGGCTCAAGTTATATTAATCTTTATAAAGATAAAAATATATTTCTGATTATGCAAGTTTGTCATCTGAGTGCAAATAGGCTTATCAATTCGATCATTGGTTCAAAAAAAACTTTAAATGTTGTTACTATCTCAAAATATCTGAGCTAAGTTTGTCATCTGAGTGCAAATAGGCTTATCAATTCGATCATTGGTTCAAAAAAACATTAAACATTGTTACTATCTCAAAATATCCGACCCCTCCCCCCCAATAATAAAAATTCCTTGCTCCACCCCTATAAACAAGGTATAAGAAACGCTAGTGTATGATTTATATAGGGACTTAATTAAGTTTTCCTAATTAACTAATGAGATAAGTCATATCTAAACCTATACGCTAAATAAAATAAACCACAGTAGCATACCTCATAAAAATAGACTGATAAGTATGAAGCCACACATCAAAATAAATATTATTAAAAAAAATGCCACGTCGACACTTAACCAGCATCAAAGGGTTAAAACATACGGAGTAACTTATGTAACCGGTGACCCAATCTTGAGTAACATCTTTTTAACGAAAAACACTTTAGTAACTTAGACAAACATTTTGGCATGGTTTAGTAACATTTTTGTGTATTAATCCTCTATGAAAATAGCCAACATCATATCTTTATAGGTTCTATAAGAATGTAAAGCTATTTACTAGAAAATAGACTTAACCAATCATTCGGCTAAATTAATTTGTTGGAGATCCATACCAATGTCGTATTTTCATTTGTAACACGTTTACTCTAAGCATAATGTGGCCCAATTGTATTACTGCCCCTATGATGATACGCCATGAAGCATGAAAGCAGAAAACAACATCTAAGCTAGTAGATGGCGGCGGTGTTATGTTGCGCTGTGAAGCAGCGCTTTGGCACTTTGATTTATTTGTATTACAGCTAATAGCATAAAAAGAAAAAGGTATGTTTGGGATCCCTCCGAATCATCGGCGAGTTGCTGATGACCGGAGGACAACTATTTTTGTGATGAAGGTTAGTGGTTCTGGGTTAAGATTTAGGATCGATTAGATCCTGATACCATGAAGAATGGTGAAACTGTGTGTCCTCTTTCATTCATCATTCGTTACAATTTATAGAGGTACAAGACTATGTGGATAGACAACTAATTAATGCTTGACAAAATAATGATTGACTAGATAATGATTGACAACTAATTGATTGACTAATAAACTTGACAACTAATGATTGATTGTATAATGTTAATCTGCCAAGCTAACACTCCCCCGCAGCCCGAGCGACGAAAACGCGAAAGCTCGGACTGGATTTCTCTTTTTCTCCACCTTTACCTCAAAAAACATTTTTTTACTCACCACAATTAATTTCGTCGGCCACCAAAAATTTATCTCTTTCTCCTAAGTACAAACTTCCCACAACCATTAATGGTGATAAAACATGAAGATAAAGAAAGCCCACAAATAAAGCAACCATCATTTCCAAAATACACGCCTCCCTTATTTCTCCATCCAAGAAACTAGAGATCTCAACCTCCCAAAGAGCTTTCAACCAAACTCATCCCAAATCAAGATTGTGTGGATTTATGACCTAAGCACAAATCACCAACACAAATCACGGTTGTGTGGATGTGTGACCTTAACACAAATCACCAACACAAATCACGTTTGTGTGAATTTGTGACCTTAACACAAATCACCAACACAAATCACTAACAATTGACGAAGAGGTAGAAAGATGGGATCGTGGAAAAAAATAAACGAAAACGGTGGTGGTATAGCAGCGATGGCGACGGTGTTATGTTGCGCTGATGAAGCGGCGCTTTGATTTATTTGTATTACAGCTAATAGCATAAAAAGAAAAATGTATGTTTGGGATCCCTCCGAATCATCGGCGAATTGCCGATGACCGGATGACAACTATTTTTGTGATGAAGGTTAGTGTTTCTGGGTTAGGATTTAGGATCAATTAGGTCCTGATACCATGAAGAATGGTGAAACTGTGTGTCCTCTTTCATTCATCATTCGTTACAATTTATAGGGGTACTGTGGATAGACAACTAATTAATGCTTGACAAGATAATGATTGACTAGATAATAACCGACAACTAACTGATTGACTAATCAATTTGACAACTAATGATTGATTAGATAACGTTAATCTGTCAAGCTAATAGTTTCAAAAGAAACTAATAAGAAAGAAAACATGTACATGTGCTATAAATAATTATTCATAATGTTGTGTACATTTTGATTGGTGAATGAGGTGCATGTTGGTTTGTGGTCGTTACGTGAATACGTGTAATCGTTTATACGGCTAGAAATACGTGAGCCTATCGGGGGCATACACAGATACACGAAGAGTAGGTTTATTATGCAAGGCTGTCAAGATCGTGATCCCACCTGGGATCGTTTTTGTCTTTGCAAGATCGAGATCGTATGATCGGATCGAGATCGTAAGATCCTACCAATTTATCATCTTCTGTAAGCAACGGATAAACCAAATTAATGACATAACTCGAGAACCAATAAAGAAGACCGTTAGATTTTTTGAACAATGCTAGAATGAATTGCCATTAATGTAAATAACTAAAAGATTGAATCAAGTTTTGTAAATAAGGAGGGGCATGATGGTATTTCTAGTTATATTGAAATCGTCCATTTTGTAAAACTGATCTCAAACATCATTTATACTTTTACCTTCTCCTCTTCACTAAATTCTCTCCCTCAAATCTTTAAGAATCCTAGCCTCCATTAATAATCTCTTTATATTCATCTCATTATTAATCCAGATCTAGCCTCATTAACATTCCATCATCACCAATATAACTTATTACTCAATCATTCACGACTTCTTTCATGGTAAGTTTATGAATCGTTATCTTTTTTCAGATCGTTTGTAAATCGTCACATTTTTGGCCCAATTTGTTTTTTTCTAAAACACGTTTTTTTCTTTCCAAATCAGATAGTTTATGGTTAGTGGTTTATATCATTAACGTGTTTCAAAGATTTGTTTGTATCAACATCGTGGGCCCAATTTGTTATTGTTGTTTTTATGTGTGGAAAATTACATAACATAAACAATTTATTTCACGATCACATGCTAAACAACAACATCGACCCAATATTTAGTGTAGAATAACAAATAGGAAAAAAACATTAACGAACCATAAATTGATTTGTATTTTGGTCCAATTTTTATGTCCATAAACAAATATTCTTTTATTGTGATATTTTATATATCTTATCTTTAATTTTAATGAAAACAATAGCTTCATCTAATTTGAATTATCTTGCATATGTGTGGAGGATAAGAAGTCAGTAATTACATATGCTTCTATTAGGAATCTGAAAGACTGAAAGTATTTTAATGGGTGACAATGTGTTTGGATAAACACGTGTATATGTAATAATTGTAGTTACATAAATTTATTATAACAAATCATTTATGCACATCTTATTTTTGTTATCTAAATACATGTGCACAAGTGGACATGTCTGGGTTTTTTAAGAGTGCAAATAGATGCAATACCTTTTTATTTCTTAAATCAAATTTGCTGTTAAAAAAATTACTATAAACTAAACAGAAGTTCTTAGTATTTTGTTTTATTAGATGTATACGGTATAATAATTTGTTTCGTGATTGTTTTTGTAGGTATGAGTACGATTACCTAGTGAATAAAGACGGTGAACAAAGACGATGAAATAGACCACATGTACCTAGTGATTCAAGACGATGAAAATACACGTGCATGGTTTAAGACTACGTGTACCTAGTGAATTAAGACGATGAAAATACTTGTGCATGGTTCAAGACTACGTGTACCTAGTGAACTAACACGATGAAAATACATGTGCATGGTTCAAGAATACGCGCACGTAGTGAACAAAGACATTGAAAATACATGTGCATGGTTCAAGATTACGCCTACCTAGTGAACAAAGACGACGAAAATATATGTGCATAACTTAAGTTTGAAGCCAATGTTGTATAAAATGATGGTTGCACATGTATATAATTAGCAATATATATAGCATTTTTTAAAGAAGATTATTGTACATTCATTATTTTCTCATTGCATGAATATATAACCTTCAATCTTTGATAATTTACACAACACATGCGTCTAGAATATATAAAACCTAACATGAAGACAATTAAGAACAAGTTCTTACGTTACAACTAGTGCACATACGCACACCTAAATTTTAATTTAAAAAAGTACTTTTCAAAAAGTTATGAAATAAAAAAAATCCTAAAATTTAGGAACAAAAAAAATATTTTTTATCAAAAAAATTTAAAAAAAAATTAAATTGCAATTTTACCATTATGCCCTTTTGAATTAATAAATAAAAATAAATATCTCAAAAAATCTAATTTGGATTTGATATGGTGGTTTCTCGCCATTTCCTGTACTTATTGTTTGGTTCTGAAAAAACCTCAACACCATATATACATATATATAATATATATATATATATATAATATATATATATATATAATATATATATATATAAAAATAGAGTAGGGATCCAGTGAGAAGTATATTAAAATAAGAAGTGGTGAGAAGTGACTAAAACCATACTTTGAGATGCAGAGCGATTTGCATTATATGCAATTCTATTCATCTAATATGCAACCATTATTCGATTTTCGAAAGTTAATTTTGATGTGAAGAAGGTTTGCATAATTGATTTTCATGATTCTAAGAGCACTAAGTGTGCAGAGGAAACAAAAAAACATGAGAAATCATGAAATGTGCATTCTAATATCAATATGTATATGCATCTAATTAAAAATTAAAAAAAAGCTTGAAATTGCTTTATAGATCATCTAGAATTATAGAGATGCATCTAATTTAAGTGCTTGCATCTCGGATATCGATTATAGTTTTACATCTTATCCATCTTTATTTTAAGAGAGAACTTCTCATTTTTTACTGGATCCTAACCTATAATATATATATAAAATACAAAGATAAAAATATATATATATATATATATATATATATATATATATATATATATATATATATATATATATGTGTTTCACGAAATATATTTAAACGGCCGTTAGTTTCTATTAGACGCTTAACTAAGTTAATATATGATAAATAAGAGGAGAAGGACTTAGATGTCGGAAACCAAAACTTTCGGGACTCCTCCCTTATGACCAGTCACATAGAATGGATTAGAAGAGGGTCCAAGTGTCGGTTTTGGTAAACAAATGACTTTAAACTAGATATTTGTTTTAGCTAATTCATGATTACTAATAAAATAATAAAGCTAAGATTAAATTTAAAAAATCTTAAAATAAAAAAGATGATAAATCGTTATAATCACACATATGGGATAGTTTGATTTGAACGAGATGTATATATATTTATTTAGATGCACTATAATATACTTAAGTAATTAAGTAACATTGTTAAGGCCCATTAGGTCCAAGTCGTGTAGGGCAAAATGTAAAAGACGTTTTGCATATATATAAGTAACATTTAATTTTTCATCTCGAAAGTCTAGCCACCAATGGTATCGACTCGAATGAAAAAAAAGGTCGATTCCTTAATCAACATTATTTAGTTAATTTTATAAGGAATAAATATGTTCCTAGGTTAAGTATGAATGTTTATGATGACTCTTTATTTTGACATAATGTGCATGCAACTGTGTGGCTTTACATCTAAAACTTTAAGCGATTATGTAGTTATTTTCATTACTTGTTCAGTTTGTTTGATTCATGGGATTTGCATGCTTTCGTTAGGGTCAAAAAAGAATATGGAGGAGAACACGATAGATACAACGGACAGGATTTCAATGCTTCTTGTCTCTGTTGTTCACCACATACTATCGTATCTTCTGGATGATATAAAATCTCGTGTTCGAGTGAGTGTGTTGTCTAAGGAATGGTTTGCTCTAACGGCTTCTTGTCCGTTCTTGTAATTCCGTAGAAACCCGTACTCGTATGACAATGAGTATATCATGCCCATGGACACGTTTTGTAAATATGTAGAATACACCATGTCTAGATTTTGAGAGCAAAATATCATTGCACACACACTGATCATCTCGGCAGAAATCCTAAATTTTGAAGAAATAGATTTTTTTGAACGTTGTGTTGATTTAGTTCTTGAAAAAGGCTTGCAAATGATGGAAATTCGATTGGCTTATTCTCCTCCGAGTCTGCGAATGTTTCGTTTGCGTAATACACTCTTATATGCCTCTTCGTTAACATCTTTGCCATTGCATATGTGTGAGTTGTCGTCTTCCTTAATGGTTGGCGTTAAAGTCACTGACACTACAACATTAACCATATTCCCCAGTGACATTTCGGGGCTTTCCCTAGTGACTTGTCGCTCGGGATACCCTTCCCTAGCGACTTGTCGCTGGGGAATGTTCGCTGGGGAATGCTCGACAGGGATACGTTCCCCAGCGACAATCCTCAGTGAAACGGTGGGTCTCACATATTTTTCAGTCAAGAAATTAGTGCCACGGTGGCACCTATTCCTCGGCGACATGTCACTGGGGAATGTCCTATTTAAAATTTAGTAATTACGATACTTAACTAAAAGATTAGTTAATTGTGTATTATCCCCGGCGACATGTCGCTGGGGATTGTATTCCTTATACGTAGACAAGTCAACGACTACGCATTGTGTTTTTGTCTTTTAGTGCTTGGTATCCCCGGCGACATATCGCCGGGGAATGGTTCATTATGCGTTGACTTGTCAACGCATGGGCAGCTTATTTTTGACATTTTGTGTACACTTTCCCCGGCGACATGTCACTGGGGAATGGTCTGCAGTTTTTTTTAAAATGCAGCCTTCAAAGCATTCAAAGCAGGCGATTTTCAGATTTTTTTCGGAAAAAATCAACCAAACATCAAACCTGTACCAAAACCTGTATGGACTCATCACAACTTGTACCAAAACACAATACAATATAACGGATCAACTCAATACAAATACATCACAACTTGTACCAAAACCAAAACATAATAAAGCTAAATCGTTCAAAATCCGAATAAGTCTACAAAACGTTGCTTCCTAGTCATAAACGGGCTTACAAGTCAATATTCAACATGATAGGATATGGAAACAAGTGTTTACAGGTCGCCAAGATGAACATAAAGTAACAATGTAGCATACTAACCCATATATAAAACAACTAACTATCGCCATCGCCATCACTATCGCCATCCTCGTCCTTGGTTCATTGACCATTAATTCCGTTAGTTTGACCGTTAATTGCCAGTTTAGATGTTGGGAATGACATAAATACCCTCGTAAAGACGTAAAAACAAAAGAAAACAGGTAAAAACGGATGAAAACGAACAAAAACGGACAAAAAGTAAAAAAAATCTTGGAATAACGTAAAAAACATATGAAAACTACAAAAATGGACAAAAACGTATGAAAACGTTCAAAAACGCTTAAAAACGAATGAAAACGTAAAATTTTCAAAGTTAAAAACGGATGAAAACATAAAACGTTCAAAAGTTAAAAAATAAAAATGGACAAAAACGTATGAAAACGTACCAAACACACAAAAACGTAGAAAAACGTGAAAAAACGGTTTAAAACATAGAAAAACGTGAAAACCCGGTTTAAACATAAAAGGAACGTTTAAAGAAGTTAAAAATTACGAGGGTATTTATGTCATTTCCATCATCTAAACCAGTGATTAACGGCGAACTAACCGAATTAGTGGTCAAGGGACCAAACCCGATACTAGGTAAAACTATAAGGAGAGGATCTGGGGAAAAAAAGATTATGGGCCATTTCCAATTAACCCGACAAACCACAGGGACAATTTATGCAATTAACTAAGTAATATGACCGATGTCTGCATCTATCATCTCAAACGTTTGTTTTAGGCCAGCTATCTCTTCTTCTGAAATACTCCGCTGTAACCTACATCAAAGCGTGTAATTAGAGAAAAAGGAAAAAACAAGAGGTTCATACTATACAATCTGCTACCCACAGACATTATAGACTTTGCTTTTGACCCCATTGCTGAAACCCCTCTTAAAATACAAAAAAAAATGAAACAAACTGAATATTTATTTCACAAATAGGAAATAACAAACTATAGCTGCCATATCATACCGAAGATACAGCTCTGCTTGCGTTTTGTAGTAGAGAAGATATGTCAACCTGATAGAAAAAATTACAGTTTAAGTTATCATTGTGATTAAATACACTTACTGAAATAAAAAGAAGCAAAAAGATCAACGTCAATATTTTTAAAAGAAATACCATTTAAAACAAGGGATCCACACCCTATTGCATGAGTTAATCATGTTAATCTACTAAAGAATATAATACCTCAATAATAACGACGATGTAGGCCAATTATATAGGCTGGGTTTACCATATCTAATGGAACCATAAGAAAGAATGACCCTTTAATTGCAGTGCCACAAAGCTTACAAAGCTCATACAGAACAGTTTTGACCATATGCAAGTCATTTCCACACTATAAATTTGCTCATAGTAGTTGCAGAAACATATTAGAAAAAGGTAAGAATTCAAACCTACATATAGCAAATTAAGATATCAAAAAGTATTATACAAACCTCCTCCTGATTTCATCAATCCCGAGTTCTTGCAGATATACATGAATGATTTGGAGAATGTGATCAAGGTCAACCTCGTCTATGGTACTTTGAAGATCCTTTGTAAGTTTGATCAAGCATTTTACAACCAAATTTGAAAACTTCATATTTCTTGTGGCAAAAGATTCATTTGATGGTGGAGACGGCCATCTAGAAGGGTCAAGTGGTTTTAGAAGACTGATGAGTACTACAAATGACTATGTACGCTCATCGTTACCCTGTGTTTGAAGAAAAAGTCAATACAATGAACTGAAACCAATAAAAAATATATGTTGATGAGTTTAGGGGCTAAGCTCACTAATATCCTAAGCATTAAAACATTTAGTACTTTGATAAGTTGACTGCCGTCATCCATCCTTGGAACCCTTTCATCTAAAAGCCAAAGCAAAATCTCTGTAATTAAATTGTCAAGCGTTCTTTGCTTGACAGCATGAGCAAACCATTTATTCTCATGTATTGAGAAAAGTTAGTATTCGCCACGCACTTTGCTATCCATTACACCTATAGCAAATTCTACAAGTAGCTGTAGAACCACCTTCAAAATCTTTTTCATCTTTTATCCCACATGAACTCAGCTCCATATGTTCAAGCTACTAATCTCAAATAATAAC
This sequence comes from Tanacetum coccineum, assembly GCA_026074375.1. NCBI lineage: Eukaryota > Viridiplantae > Streptophyta > Magnoliopsida > Asterales > Asteraceae > Tanacetum > Tanacetum coccineum. The sequence goes on along the minus strand of BQNB010001623.1, from coordinate 9,055 downwards.
CGACTATCGGTTTTGTAAGCAATTGTCAAGATTACAACCAGCATGCGTTAAGATTGTTACTATTCAAAATAATATGGTGTATATAATAGCATATTTAAATATATTATCAGTCATTGTTATAGCTGCTTTATTCATCTCTTCCTAGAACCTTCGCTTTGCTTACTGTCTTTGCTATAGTTTGTCGCTTGCGGTATCTTTAATCTAATTGCAAAGGGTATCTACCTTTTTAAGTGTCAACATGCATAACCATATCTAAACATATGATAAACGATCTTGTTGTTCATTTCACATGAAATCCTAAAAGCTTTAGAGTGACCATATACTTAGAAATTGTACGAATAAGAAAAGCATGTCTTAATCAACATGCACTATTATAAACCTTTATAGATAGTTTTCGTCAATTACGTAATTTTTAATTTTTGGATCATGATAAATGTAAAATCTTAATTTTTATAGAGGTAGGCAGACTAAAATAACTCTTAACATGTAACAGCAAATGAAAATAAAGCAAGTATATGAAACTTCTACTCACATGTTGAGCATCAACCGGTTGCAATCCTGCAGCGTAGACCACATAACTTTCTTCAATCTCCAAATAATGGTGCCAAATACACGAAACTAATATCCTGAATCCCGAGCCTGATAATACCCAATTAGTTTACTGACAAGTGGAACCAATGCAGCTAATGCAATTTGAAGCTGGTCTGAGCTATTCAAGCTAACACTAACTTGTCCCGAACCCTTATTATTTAAATTCACATGGCCGATAAGGTTAGTAGATCGACCAATAGGAATCTGGGACTGAGCATTCCACAAAAGTGCAAGATCTCCATGCCAATCCAATAGTTGACAAAAATCGACCCAAAGGAAAATCCTTATCTCTTAATGTAGCCTCCAAGCTGCCCTCATAAGCCACATCACCATGAGCAATAACCGCTCCTTCTGCCACCACCAACTCTCCTCGTTTATTAATCATTAACTTGTCCTCAAACTTCACACCACCTGTTAACGTGTCACCAAAGTAAGTAGCTGAAAGACCAGCTGATGCTTTGTTTTTTCTGTAACTAATGAACCGAGTTTCACTACGTAGAGAATAAGACATTTCTTTTCCAAAAGTTTGCATATCAAACGCTATAGTTGTTGATTTCGATTTCCCATGTTTCATTGCGCTTGATACCTCCATTTGAAGATTAGCATATTTTTTATCTTTTGTAACATGACCAGAAAATGACACGGGTATCTTTTCTTTGAGTGCAAGCAAGTGTTCCACGTTAATTCCTTCATAACCAACATCATGGTCCCAACCGTGTGGATCGAGGACTGGTCTAATGAGCCACTGGTTAGCAGAATCCAGAACTCTATACCGATGGGTATGATTATCTGCATCAAACGAAGCAGGTAAAGTCATATCTTGCAACAGGAACTGTTGCAGCAGCGTTACTGTCTTCTTCTACATTATTATCAGTAAGTTCAGTTGGGAAAATCTTTGCTGCTTCTGCCATTTTCTTCATCATCTTCCTTCGTTTCTTTTCTTCCTTCAACTGTTTCTTCATGAAAAGCTTCTCTCTGTATTCCAATTCATCATAATACGACTTCTTCTCTTCCTTACTAAGCTTCGACACATGGGCATTAGTCAACCGTTTAAAAGGTGGAAATTCATCATATTCTGATGATTCTTCATCCGATGACTCATCTATGTCATCATCTAACGCGTCATCATTATCATCACCAAACTGCTCTTGAGGCAACTTCATCTGAGGTCTTGATTGTAGAAGAGTTGACAGAATGTAAGGTAAAGGTGGTGCTCGACTTCTGGCTGCAAACGGCTTTCCAGGTGGCGAGTCTTGCAACTTTAGAAGCATATTAGCCTCAACCAAGATTTTTGAAGCAAACGAAAGTAGTAACAAGTGAGGCTTCCACACTTGACCATTTGGTAAAACTCTTTGACCATTCCGATTTGTCCTACACGCCGAGTGGTTCTCCACTAATGAAACAGGGTTCATGAGGCGCATATCACCCGCAGCCTGTCGAATGGCTTGCTGAACCACATGGGACCGCTGGGTAACAAACATGTCATAACTAGTGGCTGTACCATTTGGACCTTCAGGCGGTGCAGAAGCAGCATGGGTCAAGACGACAATAGCATTAAACCATATAGATTGTCCAAATATATCAGTTATAGTCCGCAAAATTGGAATATCGTCCCTACTCTGCATGTCTAACCGATCAAGATACAAAACAATATCTGGAGGTGATTTTTGGATAAACTTTTTAACGGACCGAAGAATTTTTTGATTCTTTCTTTGATCAGCCCAAAAAGGCAGAAGACCCGGAGTGTCAATAACACGAACCTTAATACCCTGCACAGTTCCAACAACATCCTGACCCTTCTTTGTTCCCAGTTGAAAAGCATCAGTTCGAAACTTAACTTCATCAAATATTGAATTAATGGTTGCACTTTTCCCAACACCCGTTTTCCCAAGAACCATGATGGTGCACGAAAACTCGAGTGGTTCTTGACCAGCTGCCTCGTTTTTATTTACTTATGGTAAATTGGGCGAGAGTCTTGGATTTAGAAAACGGAGAAGAACTAACCAATGATACAGGGTGCACTATGCCCCTTGAAGTTACTGTTTAATATTTTATCAATTGATTTCTTATTAAGGCAAACAAGGTGTTCGGATATCATCAAATGAAAATGATGCTACCGCGTTGGCGTATATGTTCAAAGATAAGCGAAGACAAGGACATAATAAACCTTTGACAGGGAATGAGGGGAGCAACACAACAATTACTTGGAAGATTACTTTGATGCACTGTGACAAAAGTGCATAAACATCGAAAGAAGAATAGAGCAGCCCTTATTGAGAAAAAAAGGAGACGATTGTTAATGAATTGGACAACTTTTCATGAGTGTGTTCGTTTTTTAGACTTGATCAGGAAAAAGGAGCGGGACATTTAGCAACGGATAGGAAAAAGTACATAGGGACAAATTCAATCGTTTTGTCCTACACCCTGTTTTCTTTAACCACTTTCTCACGCTTACATTGCCAGCGAATCATTCGGCCACCCATAATAAAGGAGTATAGCAGTAGGGAGTATAGTAACAATTCAATATTTTCGATTTATTTGGAATTAATTTGAATGTATGGGAGGTACAGTAGCTGTGCAGTATTGAAGGCGGACTTTGAAGGAACTTAGCGGGAGAGATGATACTAGGATTAGAGAGAATCCAAGTAAGAATGGATATCCGAAGATGCTATTTGGAATACTTGGAACCCTTATCTCAATTTACAACGGCAGCCCACGACCATCAATCCCACTGTGAGGATATGGAGATGAAGGCATTAGGCGACTTTTTTTTTTTTTTTTTTTTTTTTTTTTTTTCGGGGGAAAAAAAGGATTACAACGGAGATTGGTAACAAGGATGTGAATCAACAGCATTGTGAAGAAGGAAGGAAGAGTCGGTTCAATTCGGGATTACCCTCGAAAAGGAAGATAAGTGGAAGGCAAGGTATGACGCTACTGCAAAAGGAATGAAGAGAGTCCAGGCAAGCGTAGCAAGGATCAAGTGCTATCTATGTCAAAGGATGGGTCACTTCGATACAGAGTGCCCAAACGAAGACCAAAGGCCAACCAATGGAGCAACCACATCAAGACAACAAGAAGAGGAAGCGAAGATTTGACCATCATCGTTTGAACCTACAAAGATGGAAGCACAAACGGACAATTCTAACATCAAGCCTTAGATCTTACGGGGGAGATTGTTAGAAGTATATTTAAGATACAAGACTTTATGTTATAATTATCTATTTAGACTTTGTAATATTCTGCCAGGATTTTAGGATTAGCAGAACTAAACATTAAAAAAACCCGCAGGCCCATTAAGCCAAACGGTACTTAAGATTAAATAACCGCTTTGTGAAGGGATACGATCTTTTACTTCACACCGGTTCATTAGGTATATATATTCCCTGTAAATACATTGATTATTAACAGATACTTAACAATATATTACGTTTGTTGTGATTAATTGAGTGCTTCAAATCTTTGAGTATCATACATGAATCTCTGCACTAAACCGTATTGCCAAACGCCCCTCTGCACAAGAACCATGAATTCGCACCCTGTGAAAAAGAATTGGCGGGAACTTTTTCCCTCCGTTTCTCATTCTAAACATTGGTATCAGAGCACAAAGCCTGGGAATTATCGAAACACACTTTCACAGATGGATTTCGTGCGAAGGAAGATTAAAAGAGAAAGAGAAGGGTTCGCCCCTTGTGCGCGCCAAATCACAAAAGATTGCAAAGCAATGCTTCGAAACAAGATTGAACAAATCAACTTGTTCAATTCCACTCTATCATCAAATAAATTCAGGGACTACACCTGTTTTTATTGCACTCAGAAGGGCCATGTCGCGAAATCCTGCACGACAAAACTCAGCGACGAAAGGCTATATGCGCAGGCAGGATCAATAACTTTCAGGCATGGGGACGAAGCAACTAGGGCACGAATAAGGAAGAACAAGGAAACGGTTAAATGCTTCAAGTGTCAAGGAACAGGACACTTTGCAAATGCGTGTCCACAGGACGACACCAAGACGATGCAGAAACAAGAAAAGAAGACAACAGCCGCCATACCATCATTGCCCGAACCAAAAGTAAGCACTAAATATCCCGAGTTTATACACTTTAGAACTAGAGGAATAATAGATGGAACCGATAAGGGATC
>BQNB010001622.1:0-136384 GCA_026074375.1 Tanacetum coccineum | reverse complement strand
GATTCATCGTAAGAATTACATATGCTTTTTTTGATTTATTTATTTAACCAACCACCAAACTATTACAACTTTAAATCTAAATCTTTTATCAACGTGTCGCGTTGACGTAACCATTAATCGAAAAACCCAAATTCATCATTAGTGGGTCTTAGCCGTTAAGTTTAGCCGCAACATCTTAAGCCACTTCGTCTTTAGTTTGTGTTGTGCATATTAGATGTCTATCTGTCAGTTGTTCTACAACATCAAGGTGAGTTCATAGCCCCACCTTTTCTCTTTTAATGGTTTTCTTAAACTATTTTCGGGGTGAGAATACATGCTCGTTTTATCAAATAACTTATTGATTCCAATTTTATAAGTGTTACATGAATGTTTTTACTAAAGCTTTTGCTTATCTACCACATGATTTCTAATACATGTTTGATACATGCTTGTTTTATAAACTGAACACAAGAAACTTTATGATATGTTGGACCCACCAATATCTTTCAGAGGTCTATTGCATGAGTAGTTACTGCCAAAGGACACCCTCATCATGAACTGTTAATTACCTATAATGGGTGAGCGCTAGTACAAATAAATAGATCTTTGGGTTTGAAGCCCTGTCCGGGGGTCTAAATCGTATCCTTTCGGAGCCCCAGTCAACGGACAAATTTGTATTTGAATTTAGGTATAGGGAATAATACCTAGTTATGGGGGCAACATGAATTACATACAAAGATAATGTGTTAAAGTTCATGGCTTCGGTGTCCATGAGCTCAATTGAAATCAAGATTTTATACATTGTATTCGTTTGAATGTTTCTGTTGAATTTTATCTTGAAATTCTGTAGCTGGATGATCTTAAACCTTGTGTTCCACTATTGTATTTTACTTGATTTATTGAACATTTCTTGATTTAGATATCATTGCTTCTAAATGTTTTGTACTGCTATTTTTCTTACAGAAATATTATTGACTATTTTAAATTATGATTTACTTAAACCTATTGATTACCAACATTTTGTTGACGTTTTGCAGGTAGTGTCTTAGTTATTTTATTGCTAGATGGTGCATGGGGAGCATTCCTCAGTCAGCGTGGATATAAAACTTATTAGGACTGGTTTTACTTCACATTCGATAAATGTTTTCTTTAATATTATTACAAATTGAAGTCTACGTTTGAACTCATGTAATTTTTGTTTTAAAAGCAAATTATTGGGGACTGTATGTACTCTGATATTTATTTAAATCGTATGTGACATTTTATGACGTCTCTTTTGAGGTCGTTTCTGTACAACTTGTACATTTATACTATGAAGTCGCACACCAATATGGTATTCCGCCTGCATTGTGATTTTATGGGGGGTCGTGACATAGTGTATCAGTGCACTCGTTATTAGCTCGAATTGGTCGTTTCAAAACCCTATACTATAACGATTTTCGGGAAAAAATTTTTAATGAGTAATTCACCATTGTCCGATATCCGCGCGCACTTGCTCCTAGGTAACCTTATTTGCTCCCTTTTGCAGGACTTATTGTTATTATATTAATAATGAATATATAATGCTTGGTTATTATTTTGCTCTCATACGTCTATCTTATGACGTCGGTCAACTGCTTACCTTATATCGGTCAGTTATATATTGACCACTCCGACTATCGCGTACTTCCTGTTTTCTTATTTTCTCCCTCGAACGTCAATACTAGTATTATATATAGATACTCGTACATATGTGCATAGTACTATGGTAAGTCTTAATAAGTTCTTTTACTTCAATATTATATGAGAGTTGCGAGGTGATCTCCTAAAAACATTAACGTGACTTTATTTATTTCCTTTTTGATAATATTGACATTCGGTGTACTTTGTCAATTCCACTAGTTATCTTATTGTCCGACTCCGAGTCCGAACACTATTCTTATGCTTTTGAATCGCGTATGTTGTGTTTGTAATCCATTGTTCTGAAATCTTCCAGTTGATCGGAGTACGATTTTATCTTTTCACTAGTTTCCGTGCACCATATTTGGCACTGTACTTGTGGTAAATGATTTGACTAACGTCTCATTCTTTTCTCGTTACTTGTTATGATTTTGAAGAATCATGCCGCAAGAAAGAACTCCTTATTACTTTATTATAGCATTGTTTTGATATTGCTGTTTCGTGTCGGGCCATACCTTAGTAGGATGATTATAAAAGCTTATTGAAATGAATTAGGACACTTCTTCATTTGAATAAGGAAATTATAAATCACTGAACCATAAGTTCATAATTCATCACTTATATTGATTGGGACGCCTCTTTATGTAAGTGACGAATTGTGAATGAGTGGGCTTATGTGTATCCGGCATAAGCGTGCGTTTCGTTTGATTCGAATCTTTTATTTGGGGCTATGAACTCCTTTTTTGACTCGTTTAATTTGTTATATGGGTTTCTTTTCGAATGTGTATTGACCGCCGCGAACTTGATTGAGCTATTAGTCAATGAAACCAATTAACAGCTTTCAAGGAATTTACGGACCTTGTTTTTAAATTCTTCGGTTCCAATGCGACTTTTCTTCTAGTCATGTATTTAATCTTTTCTTTTAGGGTTTCTCATGACATTCAATCTTAGTCATCGCTCAGGTTCATTGCATATATTTGATGCTTTGACTATTGTTCATTTAAGTTTTCGTTGGAAACCTCAACGAAGACTTGTGTATATCATCATCTCGTCACAAGTAAACTGAAGACGAATAAGGCGAATTGAGCACCGGGACGGCGCTCTCTTTAAGGTGGGTGGAATGTAACGACCCGAGTTTTTTTGACGCGTATGACGATTCGCGCAGTATCTGAAGTCGTAATTTATTATTTTTACGAAAATTTCCGGTGAAAAGAGCATCGACACTTCTAAAAATTATTATTTGTCGATAATAAATATTTTCGTATTTTATTATGAAAAATTTGAAAAAAAGATTTGATAATTTTTATTTTTGATGTTATCGCGACGTGACGTTAGACCTCCCCCGCCCACCCCCCCCCGCGTTGTTTAATCCGTTTTGAGCATCAATAAAAATCTTATGACGCGCGCACACGCGCGCTCGCGCCGCGCCTCATAGTAGAGTAGAGTAGATATGATTAATATATTTTTATGAACCGTATCGTCTTTGTTCCTCGACCTTGGCCAAAGCTCGCATTTAAAGCTCGCGCTTTATTTAAAATAGGTACAAGCTACTCTTTATTTAAATGTTACACAAAATTATGAATAAATGAAAAAAAAAAAAGAGGTATGACTTTGCTGCTTGCCTTTTTTGCGTCTGTGGCCAAGAACGTCATAAGCACCACACAACACTTTTAAATTTCCAAGACAATCATTATTATGTTTATTTTATTTTATTTTTTTTATTTCAAACAAAATGTACCAAAAACACTTATAGTCTCATTCTCTTTTCTTGTTCTTCTTTTTTTTGCTCGGCAGCCAACATACACACATTCATTTTTTTTTTATCTCAAAACTACACTTAAATCCACTACCTAAAAATGTATTATAATAACAAGTTAGCAATCTAGCATAAAAATCAATTTCTTGTCTCCTCCTTTTCTTTTGGGTTGATCGAGCCAAGAAGACAAACACCTTGGTGTTTTGATTTTTCTAGTCACCAAATATTATTTTGATGATGATATTTTAATCATCCATGGAAGAAATATACACATGCAACAAGGTTCGAGTTTTCAATTCGGTTTGGTTCGGGGTGGGGTTGTTCTTGCCGCGGGGCTCTAGAACTCAAAGAGGGCAAACCCGGAGACACTTTGGTTTACGTATCTTGCTTCGTATAATCATTGTTGCCTTCCTTTTTTTTCATTGTTTCGATTGTTTCGGTTTTTCGATTTAATTTTTGTATATGTGTATGAAATCTATTGAAAACTTGACGGAGTCTAGGAATATTATGTATTATTTGATTTTCCAAGCGGGAATGATATATGCATTTATAAGTTGTATTGGATATATTCTAGATGAGTTTTTGGGTCGAAAATGAGTTTCGACGTGTTTTGTAACTAGTAAAATTCGAGCAGAAAACTGAATGGGCGATTCGGGTTTCGAGATTTCCAAAAATCTGATTTTGGTTTACAAAATATTGTAGAGTATATTTTTGCGGTCGTTTTGATTAAAATGGGACTTCTAACTCCCAATAACGAAGAAATTAAAAGGGAAAACGAGATATACACTTTAATAAGAAAAATAAAGCCATTACTATAGATTTATTAAATCTGACAGAATTGGTTAATTCGAGTTTTTTTGAGCACTTTCGAGTCTGTTTTTCTGCCTTACGGCCGAAACACAATAAGTTGTCCGGAATGACAGTTTTTATAAAATCTTCTTTTTGGTCAAAGTCGTGGTGAAAATGAGATATAACGGGTCAAATCGAAAAGTCAAACTTCTGCATATTTTATTAAATATATATTAGTTTCAGGCATGATTCATCGTAAGGGCATTTTAGTCATTTTCTGTCGAGATTCAAGTCTCGGCTAAAACTAAAAAGTTGTTCGGAATATCGTTTCGCATAAATTTGCTTTAGAACCCGAGTCATGAAAATGTGATCTTGTGGGTCGTTTTGGTCTGGTCAAACTTAGAAATTAAATATATTTTATAAAGTCAAACGTTAAAACTTAACGGATTTTTTAATTAGTATATAGCGGTTTCAAAAGTTACGATTTTGAGTGTGATAAAATAATATCGTTTAAATATACTATTGTAAGTAATTATTTTCGAGACGATTGAATCATTCTAAAATGGAAAGTATAAAAATAGTAACTTTTCGTAATATTCGAAATATAATATCGTTATTAGAAATTAATGGTTAACTGGGCGTCGAAAGTTTGACGAGGTGAATAAATATTATTATAAATATAGTATCGTGTCGAGACTTATTAAAGATGGTAACTTTTCGAAAAAATATAGTAACTTTCTTAAATATAGGAAAAGAAACTTACCGATATATAGAAATGTTTATAAAGTGGAATGGTTATATATATGATTGGATTGGAAAATAGGTATATAAATTATACTAAGTGTTAAGGTTTAGGGCGCGCACAAGTGGTATTTCTCATCACATATTTGTATTGTAGTATATATAAATAAAATATGTTTTCGTCGTAAACGATTGTACGCAATCGTGATTGTCATTTTTATTCGTATTGTAATGAGAATTATAATTATAGGTCTGTGGAACGAGATCGTTGCTGCTTACGTTTGTGATATATTTGGTTTATTTGATCTGTGATGTTTTGATCAGGTGAGGTTCATAAGCTCCCACCCTTTTTCTTTTTTTTAATGGTTTTCTTTAACTATTTTTGGGGTGAGAATACATGCTTACATTTTACCGAATATAACCTTATCGGTTACTAACTAAATAAAGTGTTACTGAATGCTTTTACTAAGCTTTTCTTATATACCACCATGATTTCTAATACTTGTTTGATACATGCTTGTTTGTCTTTACCGAAATAATTAATCGGTTACGTACTTCTTAAGACGTTAATGAATTGTTTTTACTAAAGCTTTTTCTTATCTACCACATGATTTCTAATACATGTTTGATACATGCTTGTTTTACCGAATAACTTATCGGTTACTACTACATAAGCGTTACATGAATGTTTTTAATAAAGCTTTTGCTTATCTACCACATGATTTCTAATACATGTTTGATACATTCTTGTTTTTATAAACTGGACACAAGAAAATTTATGGTACTGCTGAACCCAAATAGGAGGTCAATTGCATGAGTAGTAGTTACTGCAAAGTACCCCACATCCATGAACTGGTAATTACTTTAATGGATTGTTGAGCGCTTGTACAAATAAAAGATCTATTTGGGTTGACAGCCCTGTCGGGGGTCTTACAGATTATTGCTTGAATGCTATTGCTTAAGAGCCACGAATACGGGTGCAATTCCTTTATAATTACGAACACGGGTGCAATTCCCTTATAATTATGAATACAGGTGCAACTCCTTTATAATTACGAACACGGGTGCAGTTCCCTTATAACTACGAATACAGGTGCAACTCCTTTATAATTACGAACATGGGTGCAATTCCCTAAGAATTGCGAACACGGCTTCGATGTCATAAGCTTAGTGCAATAATACGTGTTTTGTACTATGGAATACCTACATAGTCTGTCGTTACCTACATCTTGTGATCCACTAAACTGTTTGATTACATTAACATTTCTTGATTATTGAATCACTACTTGGATTTCGGAACTGATACTTTTAAATGTTGTAACTTTTCTTTTCTTACTGAAACAGTCCTTGAATTATTTCAATTATGCTTTTACTTAAACCTATGAATTCACCAACATTATTGTTGACGTTTTTGCATGTATTTTCTCAGGTTATTATTTTGCTAGTGGAGCATTGGGAGCATTTGAGTCGCGCGGATATATTTTTGAAGGCTTAATAACTTAAGTATCATTCGACATACGTTTTAAACAAAAAAAATTCTATTGCATTATAAATGGGACCCTTTGTAAACTCTGATTTTAATATATCAAATGTGAAATTTATTCTAAACGTCTCTTTTGAGGTCGTTTTCTGGACTTGTGCGTATGGACTATGAAGTAGCACCCCATAGTGGTATTCCGCTGCGTTGTTGAAATTTTAGGGGTGTTACAGATTGGTATCAGAGCACTCGTTGTAGCAAACTAGTCGTTTTCAAAACCCTAGATTATAACCGTTTTTCAAAAAAAATTAAGAGTCCTTCACCATTGTCCGATATCCGCGCGCGCTTGCTCCCAGGTAACTTATATGCTCCCTTTTGCATCCTTATTGCTTTTATATTAATAATGAATATATAATGCTTGATTACTATTTTGCTCTCATACGTCTATCTTATGACGTCATATTATTTTCTTTATATCGGTCGGTTATATATACGTTGACCATTCCGACTATCGCGTACTTCCTGTTTTCTTATTTTCTCCCTCGATCGTCAATACTAGTATTATATATAGATACTCGTACATATGTGCATAGTACTATGATAAGTCTTAATAAGTTCTTTTACTTCAATAATAATATGAGACGTTGCGTTATCTCTGAACATTAACGTGACTTTATTTATTTCCTTTTTGATAATATTGACATTCGGTGTACTTTGTCAATTCCACTAGTTATTTTATTGTTCGACTCCGAGTCCGAACACTCTTCTTATGCTTTTGAATCGCGTATGTTTGTATTGTAATCCATTGTTCTGAATCTTCCAGTTCTGATGGTAGTTGGAACATGCGTATTTTGGCACTTGGACTTTGGAACAACACGTGACTAACGTCTTATACTTCTCTCGTTACTTGTTATATTTTGAAGAATCATGCCCGTCAAGAGGACACTCCTTATTACTTATGTATCATTGTTTTTTGAATATTTGTGTTTCGTGTCGGCCATGCCTAAGTAGGATGATTTATAATCGTCTTATTGAAATGAATTAGGACGCTTCTTCATTTGAATAAGGAAATTATAAATCACCGAACCATAAGTTTATAAATTATTACTTACAAGGATTGGGACGCCTCTTTTTGTAAGTGACAAATTATAAATGAGTGGGCTTATGTTTACCCGACATAGCGTGTGTTCTTCCGTATGAATCATTCCTTGGGCTATGAACTTCTTTCGACTCGTAATTTGTTATATGGGATTTTCCGAATGTGTATTGACCGCCGCGAACTTGATGAGCTAATAGTAATGAACCATCAACTGCTTCCAAGAATTGACGACTTGTTAAATTCCTCGTTTCCAATGGCCTCTTCTTCGATTCATGTATTTTATCTTTTCTTTTAAGAATTCTCGCGACATTCAATCCGTTCTCTTATGCACGTTGCATGTATTTGATGTTTTGACTTTTTCTCATTTAGTTTTCGTTATAAACCTCGACTATGACTTGTCTATATCCTTACCTCTTCAAGAGTAAACCATACGACGATTAAAACGAATTGAGCGCCGGGACGTCGCTCCCAAAAGGGGTGGATACTTTAACAACCCGAATTTAAGATCAATGTTTAGACCGAGCCCTATTTTATTTTCTATTTTTTGAAGAAATCGTTTTTATTCTTTTTGCTCGACTTGATAAAAATCGTCGTTTTAGCTATTTTCGCATCGTGCTTTGGATATTTATCCGTCAAATCATTTAAGAAATCAACAATTTTATATTTTAACTTCGAGATATTATTTACTTTTATTTTAGTACTTTTTGACTTTTATCCGTGTTTGGTCGAAACCGCGTCAAAATAGTATTTTTACAATTTTTAATATTTCAATTAAGTGTTTTAAAACAAATATGGTGGTATAAATGTTTTAGAATTTTTTTAAACATAACATGTAAACCAAACATTCTTTTTAATTATTATAGGCTCCATCAAAACTAGAAACCAAACACCCCTTATTATACTTTTACTCCTACTAAATCCTAAACCAAACACTCTCTCAAAAAAAAAAAATTATAAAAACCCAAAGCCCAATCTTTCCCCTTTTATAAAAAAAAAAAATCCATATAGAAGCCCATACCCACTCCCCTTTTTATTAACAGAACCAACAAACACCCTTCCTTTTTTTTATATATAAGTCGAACAAACACCCTCACATAGAACACAACGACAAAAAAAAAAAAATCCCTGCTCCCTCCCTCTTCTTGCTACTGTCGAACAAAACAACACCAAGAAATCCACCATTAAAAATTTTCTACTCCTTCTAATCACCTCTACACCCTCCTACAATCCCCCAAATTGATCCTACATTAATCTTTCATCAATCCTACAAGAAAAATCACCATGCAAGGATTTTTTCTAAAATCTTGATTTTATTAATTCTTGAAGTTTTTGATTGAAGAAAAATAGTAAAGATTGAAGATTAAGGGTAAAATAAGGCTTGGTTTGTTATAAAAATCAAAGTTTTTCGGGTATTAAGGGGTGTTTGGAACCGGCTGATTTAAGGGACCAATTGGACGAATCGATTCGACTACTTATCTTGCATCTTCTAATGATTGTGAGCTCTCAAAACCCTCTTTGATATTTTTATTTTATGTATAAACATATGTTTATGTTTTTATATATTGGAATCCACTAGTATGATGTTAAATTGATTATTGAGGTGTTGAATAATTGTGGTTATGATAAAGGATGGAGATAGGCTAGTTAAATGTATTGGTGAAGTGGTTTTGTGATGAAAATAGTGTTTGGCGTAGTTTGGTAACGGGGCATTTTCTGCAGAAAAATTAAAGCCCACTTTTCCGTGTCATAAAAATGATAAAGTTAAAAACTTGTTTAAGATTATGGTAGAGCTCGCCAAGACGATCGTTTTCATGTATGGATCGTCTTCTAACTCTTAAAAACGAAGATTCTATGGCAAATTGAAACTAGAAATGGTCATTGTAAAAATCCAGTTTTTGGGGTATAATTAGTTGCTGTCAGGATTTTGAAGGGGCTTTTTCGTCATTTTCTAGTCTGTTTTTCGCCATCGGCCAAACACGAAAGTTTTCGGAATGGGCCGTTTTACTGCCCCGCGAGGTCGGTTGAGTCTAAAATCAAGTAAAAATAAGACTAAATGCTAAAGAGCAAAACTGGTTTTTCGATTTTAACATAAACTGCATCAGACCTGATGCAAGGGCATTTTCGTCCATTTCTGTCGATTTTCGGGTCTCGGCCAAAACTAAAAAGTTGTCCGGAACGTCGTTTTACGTCAAGGTACTTTAGAGTCCGAGATGTGAAAATGTGTTTTAATGGGTCGTTTTTGAAACGGGTCAGATTTTGCAAAGTATAATAAAAAGTTAAAAACTTATAAAAGAATGGGTCATGGATTGCTTAATTAAGTTAAAAAATTAGGATTTGAGCGTTTTTAGAGTCCTATGGGCTTAATGAAATGTTACTAAAATAATTGGGCGATATATATATTAAGGGATGCGTTCCGGTTAATGCCCAAAAAAATAAGGTTATAATTAGAAACTTTATATGGGTAATTATATATATATGCATAAGATTAAACAAGGAAAAAAATGGGTAAGTATATATAAGTTATGGGCGTGTCGGAGTTGTCGGAAACTTAACATTTTATTAATCGATGCGTCATATCTTGCCATAAATGGACTTTCAAAAAATAGAAACTTTCTAATAATAGAAACTTTCAAAAAAAATAGTAACCTGCTAAAAATAGAAACTTTTCGGAAAAGTGTCGTGAATTAATATCTGGAGAAATACTAATGTTATAAGCGTCTTAATTGATAAAACTTAGGGCGTTTAAGTGGATTCCATAATATGTAACTATATACATATGTGTGTAGTAAATATTTATTTACTTATGCAATATATGCATTTTCTACTCGATTTGTATTTCTTCTGATCACGGACCAATATATTATAGGTCGTGGTTGAGGCGTATCATTGTTGTTCATTCGTTGTTGAATATATTATCCCAAACTTCCATCAAGGTGAGTTTATAGCCCCACCTTCTCTCTTTTAATGGTTTTCTTAAACTATTTTCGGGGTGAGAATACATGCTTGTTTACACTGCTACATAAGCGTAATACATGAAATGTTTTACTAAAGCTTTTGCTTATCTACCACATGATTTCTAACACATGTTTGATACATGCTTGTTTTATAAACTGGACATAAGAAACTTTATGGTATGCTGAACCCAAATATGAGATCAATTGCATGAGTAGTTATTGCCAAAAGACCCCACATCTATTAATTGCCTATAATGGGTGAGCGCTAGTACAAGTAAATAGATCTATTGGGTTTGACAGCCCTGTCCGGGGGTATGAATCGAATCCTTTCGAGCACCCAGTCAACGGACAATTTGTATTTAAAATTTAGGTATAAGCAAATAATACCTATTATGGGCAACATGATTTACACCACAGATATGTGTTAACCGTCAAGGCTTCGGTGGTCATGATCTTCAATGCAATCAAGTTTATACATGTATTCGTGCAATGGTATTCTGTTGAATTTTACTTTGAATACTATCGCTGGCTGATCTTAAACCTGTGTTCACTATTGAACATTACTTGATTATTGAAAACATTACATGTGATTTCGATAACAATTCTTCTTGAATGCTGTAACGCTATATTTCTTACAGAAATATTTCTTAAACTATTTCAATACTGCTTTACTTAAACCTATGAATTCACCAACATTATTGTGATCAGTTATTGCTGTATTTTCTCAGGTTATTATATTAGCTAGCTGAGCATAGGGAGCATTCGAGACTCGTGATATCAAAACTATAAGGACTTGGGTTTTCTTCACATTCGATAAATGTTTTCCTTTAATTAAACAATATGAGTTCATGTTGAACCATAGTAACGTTTGTTAAAACATAAATTATTGGGACCATGAATTTACTCTGAAGTTTTAAAATCGAATGTGACATTTTAAATCAAAAACGTCTCTTTTGAGGTCGTTTACTGTAACTTGTACTTATAATACTAATAAGTGGCACCCACCCAACCCAAAGTGGTATCCGCTGCGTGTTGATTCTTTATTGTGTCACATTTTGAAACAATCTTTTTCAAAACTTTGAACTTTTCTTTTTATGATACACGAGAAACATTATGATCACAGACAGTTGGTGTACTTGTATTATTCCTTTTCATATTTTGAAATCATTGATCACTTGACTAAAAAATTTTGTTATGCAAAACATGATCTTATATATGATAACTGGATGGTCAGTAGGTTGCTCAATCCTCATCCTGTTAGTCTTAGGAAACGGTCATAACCGGACACAATCTTCACCATTTGATCCATTTATCAATATAAAATATGATTTTGAAACAAAATTTATCATTTGTTTTCGTAAGATGCCTTTTTGTTTAACAATTGAACCCATTTGAGTATTCGTTAATTTTTTTTGGTTTATTTAATATTTCATATACGAAACCCAAATATCAGCCCATTTATGAAACCCAAATTTCATCCCATTTACATTTACAAAACCCATTTATTAAGCCTAATTACCTTTTTTACGAAACCCATTGGCCCATCACTGTTCACGAAACCATGATTTTGAGAAAAAATTAACTTTTGTAACCTTGATTTTCTTTAAAACATTATAAGTTGATACCATTGCTTATTTTACACCTTATTTCCATTCATTATAACAGTTTTAAGCTAATCTTTATGTCTTAAAACACCTTTTTCAAAGTTACAAAACGTATCATGGTTATGAAACTAATGATTTCAGTCTATCAGAGTTCTTTCCAGTGATTAATTGTTACCTTATCACTTCACATCATCATAACATATGAATTTAAAGAAAAGAAGAGAAAGAGAGAGGGATGAAATTTAGAAAGATAGATAGGAAAAGAAAGGAAAGAAAAGAGAGGTTACTTGATAGAAAGAAAAAAATGAGGAGTATCCCAAGTAACCACCCTTGACCTTGTGTGGTGAAGGGTATTATACAAGAAGAGAATAGTTAGGCCGATCTTATTAACATGGGCTTTAAGCCGACACCTAGGCCCAATTTAGCTTAGATAAATTCTGTAAACTACATTTCCATATACAAGGCTCATGAGTAGAATGACCATCACTTTAACCTAAAAACAACGCAACAATCTCCCCCTAAGGGGTGGTCATTCAATTGTGGATCCTTCTTGTGACGTCTTGAGTCATTAGAGCCTTGTATTCTTGGGAATTCTTTTTAACATTCCATTTGCATGCTTGTGATCTTGGATCTTGATCTTTGACTTGATATCTTTTAACAAAATCTTGATATCTTGATCTTTAGCCTTGACTTTATCTTGAATACTGAGATCTTGAAATCTTTATCCTTGAATCTCTATGCCACCTAAGATATTTAAATCGTCACCATCATGCTCAAGGTCTTGAAAGCTTGCTAACAATCTCCCTCAACATTTCCTTTAACATGATTACTTGTACCACATAATGGAAGAAGTAGTACTTGATCCACTTGTAAGATGTATCTTTGTTATTGCATAGTAATCTTGTAGATAGTATTCCTTTGAGGAAGTTCTTGTACATCAGAGATTTACAAAAGACTTTCACACAAGTACTTGAGCTTTCATCATGATTTTATCTTTGTCGATTGAGCATGAGGTCTTGAATCTTGACTCTACTAGAATGAGGCTGCAACACCGTCGTCTGTTGGGAATTAAGTTTTTCATTACTTAGTACCGCAGTTGTATTAGTTTAGTACTGACGGTTAGAGTTATAGCACGGGGATTAGTATTATTAGAAATAGTTAGTACCGACAGTACAAAATAGTTAGTACTGTTTCATTAGTTAGTACCGTTTAAGAGATATGTTTGAGATATATTAGGAAACGATATACATTAAATGTTGATTGATCTTCTACACATTTTGTAAGTCAATGAAGGTTATCCTTAGTCTATAAAAGGATCCCTACGACATTAGAAGAAGATATACATCAACCATATCTCATATCTCTTATTATCATAGTTAGGAATCTGTAATTGTTTGACAGATCAATATAAAGTATTAGTTCTAATTCTTCTTAGCAATATATATTAGATTCCGCATAATATATTATTGTTCATTGTCATTGTTTCTTCTATAATCATTGTGAAGTTATTCATAGTGGTTATAACCCTTATTAAAGGCTAGAAGATCCGTCTAGTTTCGGACCTACATCATCTAATCCTGAAATAAGACAGTTAGCAATAAAAGATGAATTTGGATTTGTCATTCATCTTGAGTTTAGTTGCAATAACCTCCGAATCAGTAAGGACCATTTTACAGTATAAATATTATACCTGTGATTAGGTAGATTCAATTTAGAAGAATCTCCTTGACAGGATTTCCAGCTCAAAGTGTTGGATCCTCTAACACGATTGCATTAGAGTCACTGTACTTGCTGGTTCTCATTACGAGGAGTGTCTCAAAGCAGACAACACGATAAGAGTGAATCAATTAGTTACTCTCTGACTGATTAAGTCATCAATTCATATACTAGACCATTACCGATATCCAGTTGACACAAGCTTGATTCATATAGAATCTCGCAAGCCACCTACCAAGAGCTTGTTTGAATGTTGCTTAATTAAGATTTCCATCGTTATTAGTGAATGACTATAGAGTATCACTCTGATGTCTGGCAGAATCAACAAGGGATAATGCGTAGGAACTCTTGTTAACCAGCTTTGTAAACTTAATGATGTTCAGACAAGTGTTTGTCATGGAATGTGTCCCTAATGAGGATTATTTATGGATCTCAGATGGCTCTAGACTCTATAAGGTACAATTTGAATTTGGTGATTGGAGGCTGGACAGACTGCCACCTTTCAAAATCAATAATCTCGTAATAAGAAACCGATAGAAATGTGTTGTTCTCCGTAAGAAATGAAAACAAAAATCTTTTTAAGAGATTCCTGAGTGCTAGGGAGGGTTGTTGGCATTTCATCACTGGGTCTATGATACTTGCCTTCAATATCAAAATCATCTTTGAGATTACTGATAGATTATGCATATGACCCAGTTTCTGCCTAAGTTTATGGAGGGCTTCTTTCCTACACCTTTATCCATACATTCTTTTCATTAAATAAACTAAACCTTCTGTGCTTACCCGACCGAGACTTCATGACTAGTACCATTTGTAGGTTTGTTCCAGCAACTACTCAATCATAGTTACGGACACTATTCCCTTTATTCTCACTTACTCCTTTTTTCAATCATTACCTAGGATCTTTTACTCGGATCTAATGAGTATCCTGGGTAGATCCCTTCGGTTCTGGGTAGATCATGGAGCAAAAATTCCAAACCTTAACCGCCTTATAACACCGTAAGAAACAATAGTTGGTCGGTCTTTGGTATATCCATAGTAGCCATAAAACCATTAAAAAAATCAATCAATGTGTTCGAGAAATCATTTATTACACATTGAGAGTTTTCTATATCACCAAAAATCTCCCCCTACACATATGCATCATATTATGAAATAGTTTTGCACTTGCGAGGTTTGGGAACACACTTATACACAATAGATCTTATCCGTTATTAATCCGTCTTGATCACATTTTAATCACTATTCTCCCCCTCAAAAATTGCATATGTGGTGACAATTTTTGACAATAAGTGAATTAAAAACAAGTTAATGTTGATAATTCACATGAGCCTAGCTAAGTCTTGGGAGAACAAGAGCTCATGTAGAATGAATCATATTATTATACTCCTCCTCAATAAAAGATTAGAGTGAAAACTTAGAGTGGGAGTGTGTTGAGCACACAATTTTGAAAGAATTTGAAATTTTCTTTTTGAAAATATCTTGAAAAATTATGCTCAACAGGAAAATATGTGAGATATATCTTATTTACACATTTTCTAGTACTCTCTGACATATCAAAATTTTGATGTTTATATGACTTTGCTCGAGAACGAGAGAAAATATAAACTTCCTGTTGTTGAGGAAAAAATGAACATAATAACATTTTCCCTTTCTTTGAATTCCGAGTCCTAAGCTGGCATTTCCTTTAGAAAGTCGTAAGAAAAAAGTGAAAGGACAATGATTTGGAAAGCATTTGAACTCTCGCCTTACGAACTTCATTATTTCACGCCGTGTTAATTTTAATCAACATTTCTAGGTGCGTAAATGTTATCGATTTTGAGAGACATGTCGGAGAAGATTATTTTTGTACTTTTGAAATTTTTTGATTTTATATTTTGCTTTTATAGGTTTTATATTTTTATATTTTGTTTTTCTGATAAAATATATACAGAGAATTACTGTAATTTTGCAAGACGATCAAGTTCCTGAGGAGATAAACTGCGCATACCAAGGCGATGAACCAAATGGTTGAATCGATCTACTGGAAGGGCTTTGGTGAAGAGGTCGGCCAGTTGGTAATCCATCTTGAAAAAATACAGTTCAATCGTACCCTTTTTGATGTGCTCTTTGATGAAATGGTAGCGGACAATGATGTGTTTGGTTCTTGAGTGTTAGACCGGGTTGCAGGATATGGCTATGGCTGATTTCGAAATCCCCAAAGATAATGAAAGATCCTTTTAACCTCTTTGAGGTGCTTCTCGGTTGGCTTAGCCTGGTACCGAGCACATAAACAAGTAGCATATACAATTTGTAGTCTGCTTGACGTAAGATACATTAGGGCACCAATCATGCTATGATATTTCGTTACATTGACTAGAGACCTGTGTTGATCTAAGTCAAGCTTATCTTTGATCTCCATGGGAGTACCAACGGGATCACAAGATTCCATTCCATATTTTTTAAGGATTTCAAGCATGTAGTTAGACTGGTTTATGAAGATGCCACGAAAGGATTGGTTAACTTATAAACCAAGGAAAAACATCATTTCCCCTATCATCGACATTTCAATGCAGCTTTTTATGAGGTCAGAAAACAGCTGGGTATACCTAGGGTGTGTAGAACCAAAGATAATATCATAAACATAGACCTGTACCACTAAGATGTTGACGTCGAAGAGCCTTATAAACAACGTTGGATCAATGGGGACTTTAAAGAATTGATTTTGTAGGAGAAACTTTGACAATTCGTCGTTGGTGCTTGCTTTAGCCCATATAATGCTTTATTTAGCTTGTAGACATGGCTTGGATGATCAACATTGATGAAACCTTCAGGTTGGCATACGTACACATCTTCTTTTAGCGTACCATGCAAGAATGCAGTTTTTACGTCCATTTGAAACACAGTGAATGATTTGTGTGCATCATATGCTAAAAACATCTTGATGGCTTCCATTCTAGCAACCAGAGCGGAGGATTCTTCAAAATATTCCTTGCCTCTTGGCGGTACCCTCTTACAACCAGACAAGACTTGTTTCGGATGACCGTGTTCTCTTCATCATGCTTGTTTTGATAGCCATTTTAACGTAGTGGATTATTTTATCCAAGGAGGAACAACTCCATACAACAAGCCTATCTCTTGAACTAGAGAAGCTCTTCTTGCATTGATTCAATCCATGCAGGGTCGGTCATAGCCTCTTTGATATTTTTCAGTTCCATAGTGCTTACAGATAATGCATACATGCACATGTCACCATCAGATCGGAGTTGATTTCTTATCAAGATTTGTCGTGAGGGTTCTCTTATAACTTGTTCCAGAGGGTGATCATTAGTATATTGATATTCATGAGGGTATGGTTGGTAAAACGTATGCATGTTTGATGGATCCACATATTATGAAGATGATGATTCAGTAGCACTTGTGGATGGAGTAGCAAACGGACTGACAAACCGATTCCCATCGAGCATAGTATTTGGAACATTATCAGCAACTGTTTTGGGTTAGAGTGGGGCTTCATTATCTTGTTGCTGAACATGTTGTTATTGTGTTTCGAGCTCGTCAACATCCTATGAAGAGTTTGGATTATTTGGAGCTTGAGAGGATGAATTTGTTGGTGTCAAAGTAGAGTCTGCTATTGTTGTAGATGTCGTTGGAGTCTGAAGAACTTGAGGTACTTGAGCATCTGGAATAGTTCTTGGGGCAGCTGACGGTTGACCACCAATATAATCATCATATATAGCTTCGAACAGTAAATCCAAATAACCTTCAGTTGGTTTTTGAGTTGTTATTGTTGACGGAGCATAAGTAAGATCGAGTCCTGAATTGATTTTGTACCGAGTCAATAACTTTGAAGCCCGGGTTTTGAACTGCTTTGTTCAAAAGCCATTGCTGAAAGCTTATCAAATGTCACATTCATTGTCTCCATGATTTTCTTTGTCCTTCGGTTGTAAACTCTGTAAGCACAGGAATCAGCAGAATAACCAATGAAAAAGCCAATATCACCTTTTGCACCAAGCTTCCCAATATCTTCACGGTCATTCTTGGGATAACAGAGAGCCCCAAATACATGAAGAAAGGAGATATCTAGTTTTATACTGTTAATGAGCTCATATGGTGTTTTGTTAAATCGGCGGTGAATAATGGAGCAATTTTGAGTGTAGCACGCAGTAGCAATTGCTTTAGACTATAAGAATAACGGTGCACGAGAGAAAATCAACATTATTCTAGCAGCCTCTACTAACATTCGGTTTCTTCGTTCCACGACACCATTTTGTTGAGGTGTTCTGACAGAGGACGTTTGGTGAGAGATGCCAACACTATTAAAGTATTGTTGAAACACTTGATTCTTGAACTCAGTGCCATTTTCGGTTCTTACTATAATGACTGGAGATTGCAAAAGGAACAGTGATTCGCATTCAAAGAAGGTTGTTAATCACTTCTTGGTGCTGTTCATCCTTTGACCCTGAGAAAGTGAACCCAATTGTTAACGAGAGTAATCAACCCACAATCACCAAAAACGATACCGCTTTTCCAATTATAGCTTGCAATTCTCATTGGACCACACAAATCCATATGAGAAGATGTAACCTTTTTCTTATAATTTGGAATAGGTTTGGGTGGATGAGATGCTCTTTGGTTTTTCTTGCTCAAATGAGGGACAAAGATATTCTTATGTATTTGAATTTTAGAAGACCATGATAAGATTATTCTACGAGGTCATTTATGGTGTCAAAATTAGATGGATAGAACCAATGATGCCATTAAACACATGACTTGGTAGAACGTACACGAGCCATGAGCAAATGGTAGCAGAGGCCATTTCATGGAGATTGATGGTGTAAAGGTTTGTTGTATGATTTCCTTTCAATAAATCAACTCCTTCCAGATTTCTGATAAAACAGGAGTTCCTTCTGAACGCGACCTCCAAATCTGAATCACAAAACTGACCAACCGAGAATAAGTTGTGCCCCAAGCCCTCAACGAAATAAACCCTGGTGATCAAAATATTTCCCCATTAAAGATCACCGAAACCCAGAATTGCAGCAACATGATCATTTCCAAAGCGAACAGTTCCTAAGAACTTCCAGATAAAATTTATGAGAAGCTTCAGATTTCCTGTCATGTGCTTTGAACATCCCGAGTCTACGCACCATAAACAGATTTGAATGACCTGCCAAAAAGAGAGTAGAGTTTGGAAACCGTTTTCTTTTAGGTTCCTGAGGGTTAGGAGAACATGCATTATCACCATTTGAGCAGTCAGAGTGACTCTCAACATTACTGGATTCGATTATTTTTCTTGTAAGGTCAAAAATTCTACCAGTTGGTGACCACCTAAGGTAAGTACTAGGTTTCCTAGGCTTAGGTAAAGTAAGTTTTTCTTTGGACCCTACGTTATTAGGTTTCCAGGCCTTTGCATTTTGTTTCTTACCACAAGAATTCATGTCATTTACATAATTAAGCACACAAGCATCATGATTAGCAGTAATTAAACATTGCTTACACATAGCACAAACAACTTTAGATTTATCATTCCGAATAGCAAGCTTAACGTTATTACATTCAGATGATGTGTGTTTCATTTTCTTAGAAAACAGTAAATTCCTATGGTGTTCTTCTACTTCAATTTCTTTATTCTTGCTGTAACTACTCTTAGACACATAGGTGACCCTATCATTCTTTATATTGCTCCTAGGCTGTGGCCTTCTGGTCTTAGCAGTGTTGTTTACTCTTGTAAAAGATAGACCATTTGAGTCAGAATTAACTTCTTTCTTAGTGATGACATGAGGTTGTGAAATAGTGGTCGGATTTGTCCTAACGCTTACTCTAACTTTGTTGATAGGCACAAATTTGTCTTCCCTAGAAGTCTTATAAGGATTGATCCTAAACATTCCAGGGGCAATTACCTTAACATCTTTTACAACTTTTGATTCTTGTGGTGCGGGTAACGAGTTTGAAGTGACTGGTTAGACAAACAAATTATCTTATCAACTTTAGGAAGAAACCAAGGATTTTGAAAAGGAGTGACATAATACAGTTTTTGGTTTTATAAGATTAAGAAGGTAGT
Organism: Tanacetum coccineum; assembly: GCA_026074375.1. Lineage (NCBI taxonomy): Eukaryota > Viridiplantae > Streptophyta > Magnoliopsida > Asterales > Asteraceae > Tanacetum > Tanacetum coccineum. The sequence continues at coordinate 116,567 of BQNB010001622.1, read as the reverse complement.
TTTCCTAAGACTGATTGCTTTGCAAACAAAGTATTCGCACTCGTACCTTTAACTGTGTCCTTTTGTTTAGAAACCTTATCAAATAACTGCTCTCAACTTAGCATTTTCGTAGTTTGTGTCATGTAATTTATCTTGCAAAGAGTTAATTATCAATTTGGATTGAGCCCGTGTCACAGAGATAGAGTCAAACAGGTTTTTGTATGTTGTCATAAGATGTTTAATTTCTCTTACATAATTCACAACCTGAAACTCTAATTCTACGTTCTCATTTTCTAGTTTCTGAGACAAAGGATCAAGGGTATCTGATACACCTGGAGTATCCTTACATTTACCCTTGATATCTCCCAACTGAGCTTGCAACCGTTCGATCTTTTGATGCATGTCATTATAAGCTTTGTCGTATGAAGTTTTGTCATATTTGCATTCTTCACATTCTTTATGCCATTCATTCCAAAGTTTAGCATGTTCAGTATCCTTTTGAATGATACAATTTTCAAAATGTTCTTTTGTACGATCAAGCTCAGTTTGGAGATTTGATGTATATACAACAAAATTATTTTGCACAATAGACATAATTTCCTGACTGACAACTGCTCTCAAGAGACGGTCGATTTCACGTTCCAATGTCTTCTGCTTATCAAGAGATTCATCAGCCTCGTTTGCAAGAGATTTAAAGTCTCGAACAAATTTAGCTGCTTCTTTCAAAAATTGTATTTCAAAATTTTGAAGTCTAGCATCAACTTGGTTGATGATAGGGAAAATTTCATCTTTTAAAATTTTGTAAATCTCCCGTTGAGCAGTAGACGACCAATTATGTATTTCTAAAGTCATTTTATGTTTGAAAACACGTTGAAGAGTCACAATGGTGCTTTTTACCTCATTTAGAAATTTTCGTGCAACACTTGGAGTAGTATCATCCGAAAATTCTTCATTTGGTATTGAAATTGATTTTGAAACAGTGGCCATTTTGGAAGTATTTGTAAAATATGACTCTTTACGTGACTTGGCCATTTGAGAAACAAAAACCTCCGAAAGATGATTATAAACATAGTAAAATTTTGCCGATTTTATTTCTTTGTTTCAAGTTGTTTCATTTCAGACACTCCCCCCTAAGCAAGGTTGCAGTGTCTCTTCTGAATCATATACAATAGGAGGATCATGCTTTTCTAATAGAACTTTGCCATTATACAAACTTTGTTGTTTCTATTAAGCTTGCCTAAGATAAAAAGGATTTTGATAACCTAAAGCCATTTTCTGTTCGGTGTGGTAAAACGCTTCTGGCTTAGGTGAAAGCATGTGCATCGTTTGAATCGATTGACCCATTTTGACTAAAATGTATCTAATCCTTGTATTTTATTCTCAGAAGAATATGTTATCAAGAAGCTCATCTCGCGTATTTTGGAAATCAGACTTCAACTTTTTATTTTCTTTAAGAAGAGAAGAAACAGTTGATTTTTCCTTTGAAAGCTATTTATTTAAATTTGAAATTTCCTCATTCAACACTGTTATTTGTTTACCTGAACTTAAGTGAAGTACATTTATCTTTTTAGTAAGACATTGCTCTTGATAAACAGACTGTTGATAATCATCCCTTTTCAAGTTTGCGTATTTTTCCTAACTAATTTCAAAACACTTTTCTTGATTTTTATATCTAGCAAGCTCAGTGGTCAATTCAGCATTTGTAGCTTTCAGATTTTGATTGACTGAGTTAACATTCTTTACTTCAATTGCCAAATTGTTATATAATGAATCATATAAAGCACGTGTTTCCTCAACAGTAGCAGGACTTTGTTTTACCGTACCCCCATTTTGTTCCACACAAGGTACATCAGAGATAACATTAATGTCATTCTGTTGAACTTGGTGTGGTTCTGGAATGGACTCGAGTAGATCAGTATACTGCTCCTCTTGAGTAAACATATTGAATATCTCATCATCATAGTAATTTTATAGTTGTGTACCTCAGCTGATCCGTCTAAGTCATAGACGAGAGCTTTGTCAGTCTGAGTACTTGAGTCCGATGCTTGCTGCAGGTTTGCCATCAAAATGCAGTTTGCATCGACTTCCTCTATCTCGTCCAGATCTCCTGCAGCAGCCATGAAATCAAACTCTTCAGTTTGGAGCTGGATTCCTGCTTCTTCCTTTTGTGTAATCAATAGCTGAGTCTTGGTCTGACTGTGTAGTTCCTAGCAAGATGACCCAATCCCTACAGTTGTAACAGGCTTATTTGATTACCATTATATGCAGTTGTAACACCTTATCTGATTACCATTATTCCCATTTGCAATACCCTCAGCCCGTGCTGCTACAACATTACCATTCCCATGCTGATTAGCAATTCCCGGAACAATAATTAGCCCATTCTGATTTCCAACATTCTGAGCACCTGGATTCTGAACTGCATTTTGAACAACATGATTCCCTACATTCTGCTCAGCATACTGTCTAAACTGATTCCCCCCATTTCCTCTTACCATCTGCATTTGATTATCTTGACCCAAATTCATACCCGGCTGAGCAATCTGCCTATTTCGAGGGTTGGATGAAATTCTCTGGTTGTTGTTGGTTGGTGTAGAGTAGTTTAGTTTGAATCCCTTGGGCATTAGAACAACTGCCATGTTTATTCCGGTTGATGGGTTTGTAATGTATTTAGGATTTGACATGGGTTGTTGCATGTAGTTCTGGTTGAATGATGGTTGTGGGTTATAGTTTTTGTTAGGTTGTAGTTGTATTATGTACGTACTTGATGATGGTAGATCTGGGTGAAACACTGGATAATTAAAAGGATTGTTGGATTTTGCCATGAGTGCTAAAGGATCTTGTGTTTTTGCAAGTCGTTCAACTCTTAGTTCATCTACCTCCTTTTGATTGTACTTCAAGAAATCATACAGTTGAGTGTAATCTGCTGTATGCAAGTCCTTTGTTTGATGAACTATGGTAACATGTCAACTCCATTATGGATGTAAGTTGTTTAGGAACTTGAGATTACTAGCAATCTTTTCTGGAAAGTGTTTGTTTCTCTTGAAATCATTCATTAATTTGGAGAAGCGATGATAGTAAGACTCAATCGATTCCCTATCAGTGGAAGTAAACCTTTCCCATTCATTAAACAACTTAGCCTTTTTCTCTTGAATTCCAATGTCAGAACCTTTCATCATTTGTTGAACACGTAACCAGATTTCCTGAGCAGTTTCACAACTATCAACAGCAGCATAGATGTCTTCGGGAAGGCCAAGAAGAATGGTCTAAATTTCTTGATCATCAGCTTCCATCTGTTTAATTTCTTCTTCTGTGAGTTCATTGTCAGTTTGTTCATGAAACGTTTTAGGAACATGAACTGCACGGGCTGCATCACCTGGTTCAGGAATCATTCGTCTGACATATAGACCATTTATAATGGAATTGTAGATTAACTTTCCATTTGGTCTGCTCTTAGCATAACGAAGAAGACGAGACGACCATGGAACATAGTTCTCCTTGTTAAGCATAGGAGGACGGTTTTTGGAACCGGCTGCATAAATGTCTTGTTGAGTTGACAATGCAAAAGTGATGTGAAATGATAAGATGGGATCGTTTGAATGATTAGTAATTATGATTTGCTTATGATTAAAGTCCTTGGGATTGCACGGGATTTTACACCTCTATGACTTAAACCAGAAAAGAATAAACTTTTACGAGATTTTACAAAGTTAAGAAGAAACCGTGAAATGATGATTGTTTGTTGTTAAGTTAAATGTCTTTTAAGGCCTTTTTGATGATATAGGTTGATGGCTTGTTAAGGTAAATAAATTGTCTTTTAAAGTCCAAAGACCAAATTGTCCAAAATTGATTTCACCGAAAATGGCCTATACCGAAAATGGAGTTCACCGAAAATGATAACATAAACCAATTTTCGGTACAGTCTTGAATTAACCAAACCGCTGGGAAAAAATAATAAAACTGCTGGCCTTGAAGTAGACAAACCGCCACCTAAACTTAAGACAAACCGCTACTTGAAATTAGAGTAAACCGCTGCCTAATCCTAAATAGCAAGCCGCTGCCAATTCTTATGATCAAACCGCTATCAGTCTCAAACCGCTAACAAAAAATGAACAAACCGGTAGCAAAAAAATGATGAACAAACCGCTTCCTATTGTTAAACTGGTAAACTGTTGCCTATAAAAAGTAAGCAAACCGCTGCAACAGAATCTGTTAAACCGCTGCTTGTTTTAAATTAACAAACCGCTACCAATACTTCACCAAACTGCTACCAAGTGTTGATTTAGGCAGAGTAAGGTTTCTAATGGTCCATGAAATATTCTAACCGCTACCAACCTGTGTAAACCGCTACGTAGAGGTTTGGTTAAACCGTTGCTAAAAGAAACAAGCAAACCACCACATAAACTGCCAAACCACTGCACTAGCAAACAAACCGTTGCAGGTATGAACTTTTTTCTTGCTAACTTTCTACTTGCAAATAAAAGAACTAGTACAAGGTATGTCTACCCACTAAAACCAAACCACTACAATGATCTTAAGCTTAGAAATAAGCTCGTTGGTACAAAATAAGCTACGAAATTTTGGAATAAGCTACAAAATAGGCTAGAAAAAGCTATCAACCATAAACTAAACTTGAAGAATATGAATAACCGTAGCTAAACCAATGAGTGTAAGGACTAAGTGAGCTAAAAACCTTGAGCTTATAAAGACAAGAAAGCCACGAACATAAAAGCTTCAAATAAGCTATATCAAGAAGAATAAGCCACGTATTTCTTGAACCAAATAAGCAATGAGCTATATTAATCAAGAAAGAACAAAACTTATGGCAAAGAAGCTTATGGCCAAGAAGCTTATGGCCAAAGTGAGCTGTGAGCTAAAAGAAAAAAACAAGGACGAAATTAAGTGAACAAGAACTAGAATAAGCAAACCAAGAACACTAAGTAACCTTGAGCTCTTGATACCACATGTTAGCTTATCAAATCACACACAAGAACACACAAAATTACTAGAGAATCTAGAGAGAGAGAGAAGTTTTAGAGAGAGAAAATAACAAAGAAAAATGGCTACACATTCATGAAAGGAAAAATGAGCAACACCCTCTCCACATGAGGATAGGGCTTTATATATTAGAGTACTTGGGTTGGCCTTGGGTTTAAGTGGGCTTCCAAGGCCGAGCTTGATAACTAATGGGCTTTAAAGCCCGTAACTAGGCCCAATTAGCTTATAGAATTCCCGAGAACATTTACTAGACTAATACAAGGTTCAGGAATCTTAATGACCATCACTTTATATAAAACTAGGTCTAACAAATGTCAAATTTGACAAATACATTGTGATTGTTTTTCTGCACAAACCTGCACAAAACTAATTTTCCTGGCTAAATGCACAAATCTGCATTTCTTGGAAATTACATTTGTGTAGCACTTCATAAATTTCATGTCAATATTTAGATCTATACTTTCATTATTTATTTTACTTTTGAGTAAAATTTACTTTTTACGATTAACCGGATAGGTTATCTCGCGTTCATAGTGAAACGTTTATTAAACGTGAACCCGGTTTTAGATTAAATATCCGTCTACGTGCTCTATGTATTTTATTATTTTACATAAGTATCCCATATGTTATAATTTTCTTTTAATGTATACGTTTACGCTTCGTGGTTACGCATAAACTCTTGTAATATTTTACATTTTTACCCATTAGCCCTAAAAACTACCCACTTATTCAAACTTTTATACAAAATAAACCAATAATACCCCCTCCCCCTCTCATTACCAAATTTCAGAAACCACATGGATAAACCCATGTGGCATAACTTACCTTCTTATGTGTCCCATTATCATAACTTAATGGGACACATGTAAACTCTCTTTGCATATATGGAACTAACAAAATTATATAATCACTTTTTCATTCACATAGTTATTATCATTCTAAAAAAGATTTTTTCTCCCTTGTTCCACCTTAGCCTTGCCATCCCATTTTAGCTCCACCAACACCATTGTCATCATCAAAAAATTTCTAGTAATTCTATTCACAAGTTGAAGGCTTTCAATTCTATTCTAGTGCTCTTGGGTTAAACCTCATCAAGATCATCATTTATTCAAGGGTTAGGGTTTTGACTTTTATGGTTGTTTAAAGGGTTAAGTGAAGACTAATAAGGTTCTTGCAAGTTTATTAGAGATTTATTTGTTGGGTTATAGTAATGGTATATGGACATGATTATTATAGTGTAAAAAGGGTTATTGCAAGTATCTTGAATTGGGTTAAATTTTATTTGTGGGTTAAAGAAATTAAGAAGAAAGTTGTGGGTCAATTCTTGTGTTAACATTCTCATTTTCTCATATTGTAAGAGTTGTATTATTTACATTTCTCTTGTAATTTCCTATATATATTTTTCATGTAACTTTTTGATTTTGTATGTATTTTGTATATTATATAATGTTTTTTGTAAAAACAATTGGCATTGTACTTGAAATTTTGGAACTAGAAACATGGTAAAAGTTGAATTGAAACATTAGATTTAGGATAGAATTAGATCAGTAGCTTGCGAATGAAATCTAGAAAATTTCATGGACTTTGATGACTAGGATAAAATATATTGACATAAGTCTGTGTTTTAGCTCCGTTTCCCCGGGTGGCACTCGTCGTGACGATACCCGAGAGATTTATTAGAAAATAAACGGTAAAGGTTGTCTGAAACTGCATACCAATTTTCAATTGATAATAACTCCAAAAATTTGTATAGAATTCACCTTTGAGGTAAAAATAAAACTTTTAGAGGACAGTCTAACTCAAAATTAGCAAGTCGAATAGGCCCTAACGGACATACAGTTTAGGAGATATGGTCGTTTTCCTAGGACAGTAGCAAACTGTAATTCAACCATCTTTGATACATGTTAGCATATTAACCATTTGACCTCATTTTTATAAAAACTGATGTGGTCGGACCCACATATCAGAAGTAGTTACAAACGACAACGAAATAATTCATGAAATGGTTTGTAAGATGACTGCAAAGTAGTTTATAATAGGGTAGCAAAAGAGTTTATAAATAATCGTAAAATAGGTTATAAGATGGAAACGAATTAGTTCATTAAATGATAGCCAGATAAGTTATGAGGTATTAGTAGGATAATTATAAGATGTTGACAAAACGGTTTATAGAATGATATCAAAATAGTTTATAAGGTGTTAGTGAATTGGTTTATAAAATTATGGCAAAAGAATTTATAAACGACGACAAAATAGGTTAAAAGATGAAAACAAGTTAGTTTGTAAAATGATTGCGAAAGTAGTTTATGAGATGATAGTAGAATAATTTATAGGATAATGACAAAATGGTTTATAGGACGACAATGAAATAGTTTATAAGATGATATCATAATAGTTTGTTAACCGATAGTGAAATGGTTTATAAGACGATAGTAAAGTGGTTAATAAGCTGTTTAGCAAAACGGTTGGTAGACTGACGGGAAAAAAAGTAGTTTATAAATGACAGTAACTCTGTTTATAAGACGATGCTATTATAGTTCATACGATAACATCCAAATAGTTTATACTAGTAAAACGGTTTATAAAATAATAGTGAAATGGGTTGTAAGACGGTAATAGATTTGAGGAGTACCTTACATAAATTATTAGAGAATTGAAGTGTAACTGACGAAATCGTCATGACACAAAATGAATAGAGGGTTTAGAAACATCCACACAATACCCAAAATTCACAGGGAAGTACTAGTGCAAAACTCTTAGGGATACAGTCCGAGTCTACTTAGGTTCCACTAGGCAAGGAAGGAAAATATCTCCTTAAGTATCTGCATTATCCTTGACGGTGTTAGAGTTTTGCGAGTTTTTACCTCCCAAATCCGGTTTACACGGTTCAGCTTATGACTTGTAATACATATCATTAAATGTACAAGTTACTCGTAATCATATTTTGTCTCAACATACATCAACATCTATCAACGTCTCATATCCTCGTATGTTACAACACAGGTTCGTACATGTTTGTTATGTTGCATTATGATCAAACCTCATTTTACACTTTGCATATTTTTAAACACAAGTAACTTACTTTTTAAGTATATACATATATTACTTAAACACATAATCTTTTTAAACCCTAACTTTACACAAAATCATCTTACACTTATTAATTTAATTACGTCATTTAGTATATAATCAAATGCAGTAAATCCAAGGAAAATCACATAAGATTACACAAGATATCTTAAGATTTTGCAAATCAAAATCCGGATTTAGTTACTGTATTCTGGTGCCCTTAGTTTTGTAAGCCGGTGCCCTCTATCAATAGCACCGACAGAATCGGCATACAGTAAACTTTTGGCTATAAACACCAAGCCATTTCTCATGTTTTCACACACATTTTCTTTGCATTTCTCACTCATTTACATCAGTAGCAATAGTTATTTAACACCCTCATTCTCATGTGATCATAATGCTTCTAACATTTATCTTGTTGTAAGCATACTCTTATGATGATCCAACCAAAGCAAGCCTTGAAGATCTTGCCATTTCCATCCTCCATCAAACATACCCATATGAAGATCTACAAGATTAGAGATCTCATCATCTAAATCCATTTAAAGGCTTCTCATCAATGAAAGTTAATTTAGATTAGGCATTCATATCCATTAGACACATTTATCGTGGATTATCATTGTATACTCATTTGTATCATCTTGTGTACCATTTGATTTAGACTAGATGGTTTATGTGTTTGTGCCATAAAACACAAGGTTTGTTATGTTTGGCCATAAAACATAATGAGGTTTTGGGTTGGTTCTACCCTTTGTGTAAGAACCCGGTATTTAGCTTTATACCGGATAAAGTGTAAGCAACGATGGGTTGGTTCTCCCAGTGATTAGGACTCGATATTTAGCTTAGTACCGGATAATGTGTAAGCGACGTTGTGTAAGGTTTTCTCCACCGAAAAGGGAGCATGTTGGTCTAGTGAAGTAACTCTCGAGTTGGGTACTCGGGGAGTGGAGTAGGGTGGGGAGGAGCTCTGTCGTGACCGTAACCACTATAATCAATCAGCGTTCAGTTTGCTTTCTCTTTACATATCACTATCTCATTACCGAAAATATGTTCATGTTATGGATAGATGTTTATGATTGAGTTAGAGACAACGGCTTTATATATTTTTCAATTTTACATATATCAAAGACTATAATCGTACAACTTGAATAAAAAATAAAATAATTTATGTAATACATTCATAATAAGTCGCGGATTGTTCTGGATATTTGATAACGAAAATATTATAAATTTTAATCGAACGTATTCACCCCCTCTACTTATTTTAATTTTTTCCATAACTGGTATCAGAGCATGTGGCTCTAGTTTCCAAAACAGAATGTTTTCAACCGAGTACGATCCGTGATCAACTAATCCGAAAAGCGGGACTTAATATGAAAAGTATGTCGTTGTTTTATTCTTAGAAGTCTTGATTGTTGAATACTTGAATATCGTTGTTATACAAGCTTGAATAAGGTCTAAAATCTGTTATATAAAGCCTAACAAGTGTTAAATCTTTTCGTCGGGTCAAAATATGCGTTTTTGGAAAATTCATTCAGACCGGAAGACGGTTCTAATTTCGGATAACAAGCCCCGGTTCATCAAATGGAACAGAACCGGTCCCAGCCGGCTCGTTTTCAACATACACTTTGCAAAAATTTGATCAACTTCAAAAGGTCGTAAAAACTTAACCGTAAATCCGTACAAGTCGTGCCACCTACCGTTTCGAAGATAATTGAGTCTACTTTCTAATAAATTAGGTTAAAGGATCTGATTACAAGTCTAAGTAAGTCGAATTTTCAAATACTACAAAGTGTCTAAAATTTCAAATTTTATATTAACATGGAAACTCAAACTTTTGAGTCGGGCAATTTGGGTTGGTATTCTTTGAACATTGATACATCCTTTTTGAAATTAAAAGTATTTTGGTCACTAATCAAGCTTGGTATACATCGTCATATTCAACACAAGGCGATAAGAACTTTTCATATGATATGATATATGATTAGTCGTTCTAGTTTGCATTGATTGTATATATTGATTGTATGCTTATCTCTCATTACATTTGAGCTTGCTATCTGTGAAACATAAATGCAACCTTGTCATGTATTTTTCCTTCGCTTGTATGTCAATATTGTATTACGTAATAAAACAATATAGATCCAAAAGGGAGTGGTTTGGGTTAACTCATAATCTTGTCAAAAATGTTTCTTTGTTAAATGTGTTTGCGGTAGTGCTGCTCATTAGTAAAATTAATGACTTGATGTGTGATGTGGCTATATGACTACTTATTTGCCTTGTTTACATCTTATCTTTGCGTCTGTGTTTGTTTATAGGATCATAGTGTCATTGATTGGCATATTTGCTCATTTGTTTGTCATCTTCATGTTTTCGCACAATAGGGCTTATGCTAGGTCGTGTGCTCCTCATATAGACATATATATTTTTTGTTGCCTATGAATATACAAAATCATAGATCGTCACAATTACTCAAGTAAACCTTAAAAGAAGGCACTAAGTATGCTAGATAATTGTTTTTGACAAATATTGTCATAGAAATTGTACACATAAAAGTGAGATTGGCAACTTGATTGTTTCATATGAAATACTCAAGTAAAGATGAAGTGTAGTGATGTCTTGTTGTAGCTTTAATTTTTTTTTAAATCGGGTCAAAGTAATAAGTTATAGTTTTGGTTAAAATGGGTCAAAAACTATGTTTTTGCAAAAACCCATAAAGAAAGGTCCATGGTTTCACTTAGACCAAGTGTGCATTTGATATATGAAGTATATAGTTAATTACAAATTCTTTAAGTTTCGATGCTAAAGAAGTCGAAGTTTCGTCAACGGTTAACCAGTAATTAAAATCAGGACAACAAGTTTTGTGAAAAATGGGTCATTTTGGGAATTTCATTTAAAATCAACCATATGGAGTTAGAACTTGTGCCACTCGCCATGTTAAAGGCAATTGAGCCTAGATAGTCCCTCAATTGTTTGATAATTTTATTTTCCCAAAATAAAACAAAATATCACTTTTCGGCATAGCGTTTTTGCCAAAGTTTTGAAAAATTTTTGTCTATGGTTACAAAGGAGCATTTCAAAAGTACTTCATTAAAATTATCTACACAGTATAATGTATGCCACTTCATACCGTTAGTCGATCCTCTTAACCATTATTTTCATTAACTGTTCTCTCATCTACCCAACACATTAATGCTACATATTCCATACTAGTTGTAAATATGATCTTTCCTTCGTTAGACCTATCATGACATCTTGCATTGCATATACTTGTTGATTACTAAGTGTTCCTGTTTGATCACTAAAAAACGAAGAAAAAAAATTGCTTTGTACGATATCTTTAGTGATTGATATCTATTCGATTAATTAAAAAATGTCTTGTTTACTCGATATAGTCATGGACTATTATTAGTACTTTTCCTATTAAGTCACGATTGTTCGGGCATTTGATATAGTCATGACTTACATGATGTTTGCATTAGAAGTAATTTTGTCTCGTATATGATGTCTCATATGATCTCGTAATTTGTCATTTTGATACATGATGATTTCGATATGGATATATCTATGTTTGATAGTTCTTGTTCTTTGTTGGCTATCCTAAATCTATCCGTATAATGTCCTAGTTTATACATGCTTAAACATGGTTTGAATGATCTTTGCATCTTGTCCCTTATATGACATTGCCACATGATTTATTTGCTACCTTTGCTCTTATGTTATGTATTTTTGATATACTTGTAGAAGTCTAGGATCATCCTTTTGAAGCCATATTATTTTAATTAAGAACCAAAATTGACAAACAAGCGATGGAACAATATAACAAGTTTGATACTTATTTTTCATAAATAAACAGACTCAAATGCAATAAGAGATTTCGTGCCTATTTTTTTCCTTTTGTCGCATATCCGTAGCATCATTGTTAGTGCAATTGATTTTATAATCTAAATGATCTTCTTCCTTATGCTTGTGTTTGGTTGAACCACTTGGAACATGCTCTTGTATAAATGTTCTTATTTCTCATATTGTTTATGTCTAAATCCTTGAATGATTGTTTGTAAACTGAATCGTTTATGCTTGTGGTTGGTTTTTCTGCAACTCATACTTCTTTATTTTCATTTACTTGGCTGCTACAAGCCGGTTCTGTTTGCAGCAAATCCGGTTCTGTTGAACCAATGGAACCGGCTAGCCGGTTCTATAGTAAGCGTTGAATCTCACCCATGTGCGATTTTGCGATTAAATCTAGTTATGACCAATTGATCAACAATATAAGTAAAAATCCAGAATTAGAATTCATTTTGTTCACTAACACGAAGAGGATTATAGATTTAGTAACCTTGGCTTGCTTCAAAGCCCGTTTTGTTTTTAGCAAAAGATACCGGTTCTGTGAACCAATGGAACTGCGTACGCATAGAGCCGGTTTCTACAGTAGGCATTTTTGGCCTGTTGGGGTAGATTTTTTACCCTTTTTAATTCTGACCACTTAAAAAATTCGATTATTTAGGACTTGTAATTATATAAAGTTGCCTTAATAGTTTGGTTTTTGATCAATATACTTTTAAGTTAAGTCCTTTAAACAATTTCATAGATCTATCCAATATTATTCGAACTATGCATTTTAAGGTATTAATGCCTGTCTTTAAGATAGTTTCAACCTAGACCTCTTATTTTCATTTTACTTAGTTTTTTTTTCTTTTTTTTCTATCCTGTTGAGTGTCTATTTTAAAAAACAAGTTTTTGTTCATAATACCATGTCTATCCTATGTGTATACTGGTTTAAAGAGTCCCATTTCGTTGTGATAAAATATAAAGAATTTTTCTTTTCTTACTTGTTGGTATAAAATGGTTGAACTATCATGTTCTTAAAATGATATTCTTGCTTCTTAATTCTTTGCACTAGAAACTATCGTTTGGATTTGTGTAGGTTCGATTAAGAATCGATTAACTTTAAAATCAGTAAATTTGTACTCAATCATTCTAGGCGCCACACATATATCATATCTTAAAAAGCCCTATCCTATCTCTTTCATTAACATGTTCATCGCACAGCATATTCATATCAATCACTACTTTTACTAATAAGCATACATTGATAGTTGCTGCTTGCATTGTCATCCACCATCTTCCCCACCGCCATCTATTTTACTACACACAAAATTGTCCAAATCTAATCACCTCGATTGCTTCATCAACCCCAACAAGGTAAGATTTTTGAGTTAAACTACCTTATAAACCTAACATGAGTCTTCTCACTGATTCTTCAGCTACAAAAAGAATCATTAAAAATCCTTTCCTCCACCACTCTACCATAAACCACACACCCTAACCAAAAAACGCCTACCAGTGTGACTCAAAACCTAATTCACACAACTTACTTGAAGAATAAATATCACGCTTCAACATATCTCGAGATAACTCATAAAGAATGGCTCATTTGCCTATATTGTCAAAAATCCAAGTGAATTTCGTAACGCAATGTGTCTTATCCAAACACATCCCTTTCCAACCTTAACAACCGTCGCCTCTAAAAACCAAAACACACGATGATGACAAGTAAAAAAGGATTAAATAAAACGTTTTTTTTAAGCTACTTTCCAAGGAGTTCCTTTTTAAGTGAATCCATATTTCATTTTAGTTCGCAAAGAGTCATATCATATCATATACACATCCTAATTTTATATATATGACTTCCCTTCCCTTGAAGACTAAGTAAGACATATATTTACTAAGTTTTCCTTTTTGTTTATTCATCAAGCATAATACACTTTGTGTTATATAGCATTACTCATCCAAGGATGAAGTTTGCATCATTTCATTTTATAATTTTTGTAAGGTTCATTCAATTTATGACACCTCGAGCAAAGGAAGAATTCGTCAACGCAAGAAATCAATATTTGGTCATCTTATACACTTGTTTATATGGACATATTGTCCTACGGGATAAAAGCTATTATTGCACCAATCATTTGTTTTTGTATGATCATACAAGACAGCCCTATAAGGCATTGGAGGAGCTTCCGTCAAGAATTTCACTAGCATGCATATATATATATACTTTTGTTGTATATAATTATAACCCCTCAGTCCAAGGACTAATCAGTTTGGCACTAATTTTTGTATTGTAGATTTTTTTTCATATCTCTTGATGCCTTGAACAAATGGGAGGCACTCGTAAAGGGGTAGCATTCATGCGTTTACATATCATTCAATCTTTACTTTCTTCTTGAAAATCCTTTTGTGTTTCGGCCTAAAAAGAAAGATTCATTTTCTTCATCATATAGTACATATTTTGTTGTTGCAACCGAAACCTAAACCGTTTGGGTAGGTAAAGCTCAAAATTTGATCCATGAATCCACTATTAGAACCAGGGACACTTACATAGAGGAAATGCAACAACATAAGGGTGTTAGAGTCGACTAAACTATTAACATCCACCTGGATGAAGCAAGCTCTGCACTTTATCAATGAAGTTAAACTCCCAAAGACACACAACCCCTTTTTTTTTGTTTTGCGACAAAAGGTGCGAAGAGTGTAAAAAAAGGAGAAAAGGTAATGTAAAGGTAGTACGCGATGCAAGTAACTTTTAACATTTTAACGAAAATATTAAATGTTCCCACCTTATTTTGTTTTGTCATCCAACAAAAGGGAGATAAAGCGAAGTGACAAAACGGAGAAAAGGTACTGTAAATGTAGTACGCGATGCAACAAAAAGAGCGGAGAATTTGTTAGTGCCATAATATTATGATATTTTTAATTTCTCAACACATCCACTTTTGTTTTTTTTGTATACAAAACACACGTAACTTTGTAATACATAACCGTACAAATGTACAAGTACTCGAAATTTGTCTTTTGTCTACATACATCAACATCTCCCGTTGTTCGTCGACTACTCATAATGTGCAACACAGGAGGTTACAATACATGTTTTGTTAAAAGTGTTGCATAAATGATCAAACCATCTATCCCTCCACAATTTTGGCATTCAGAAGTGTTTTTTTATACAAATAAACCAGTTTTAAAAAAAAAATAAAATATAAACAAAAACGTTTTACAATCAACTTTGTTTAGCAAAGGTTTTTAATAATACAAAAAACATAACAAACCATTTTTCCTCCTCAAACCTCCTATTTACTCTCAAAACATAAGTTCTTTACCAATCTCCCAACTTTGTAGAAAAGCACATGCAACTTGAAAAAGTGGTACAAATCTTTTCTTAAAAAATAAAACCCTACCTTTACCCACAAAATCATCTATATCACTCTACACTTACTAATTTAAAATTAACTTTTTTTTTTTTTTTCATTTAGTATATAATCAAATACAACAAATCCAATAGGAAAAACTCATAAGATATAACACAGATAACTCAAGATTTATGTCCAATCAAAAATCCGAATTTTAGTTACATTATTCCGATGCCCATATTCGTTTTTGTTGCAAGCCGGTGCCCTCTATCATCGAGCACCGGCAAACCGTGATAACAGCTAACTTTTTGGCTATAAATACCAAGCCATTTTGTTATGTTTTCATTCACAAATACAATTTCCACAGACATATTTTCTCTGCATTTTCTCACTCATTAAGATCAGATACAATTAGTCATCTAAACAAACCCTCATTCTCATGTGAACAATAAATGCTTTCTACAAAAATACAATCCTTGTGTGTATAAAGCAATACTCTTATGATGATCTAAAAACCAAGCAAGCCTTTGAAGACATCTTTGCCATTTCCATCCACCATCAAACAAAACCCATATGAAGACTACAAGATTTGAGGAAGATCACTCATCATCTACATCCATTTAAAGGCTTATCTCATCAATGGAAGTTAATTTAGGATTAGGCATTCATATCCAGTGGAAACACAATTCTTGTCATGGATCATCATTGAGTATACTCATTTGTATCATCTTTTTGTATTACCATTTTGATTTAGACTAGATGGTTTTAATTTAATGTGATTTGTGCCATAAAACACAAAAGGTTTGTTATATGTAGGACCATAAAACATTAAACTGGGAGTTTTGGGTTTGGTCCAAGCTTTTGTGTAAGAACCACCCCCCGGTATTTTAGCATCGTACCTAGATAAAGTGTAAGCGACGATGGGTTAGCTCGTCCTCCCGGTGATTAGGACTCGTATTTATATTATGTAACCGGAGAATAAAGTTAAGCGATGTTATGTAAAGTTTCTCCTTTCCCTCACTCCGCGCCAAAAAAGGGAGCATGTTGAATCTAGTGAAGCAAAACTCCTTCAGATGTACTCGGGAGTGGAAGTAGTGTGGTAGAGGACTCCCGTGCCGAACCACTAGGTAAAATCATCCGGTTTCGGTTTGCTTTCTCTTACATAACATTAATTTCTTTACTTATAATTATGTCCCTCTGGTTATTTGCTTGATGTTTATGCTTGTTTACCCTCCGATATAGTTTCATGGACTAATATCAGTAATTTTTTCCCCTATTAGTCACGATTGCGTTACCTGGGCATTTTGATAACAAAAGTTTTAGATTTTTTAAATCAGAAACACTATTCACCCACCACACCCCCCCCCGCCCTCTAACGTTTTCCCATACGTCTGTTTGTCTAGGTCCTCGTATGATTGGACATCGTCTAATATGTTTAAAATGTGTCCTGTTGTTAATCCGCTTTGTTGTTACTACAAGTGGTAGTAAAAATATTTTAACTTAAACGAATATTTGTTTTTTTTTGTGTATATGATGACGAATCGTGTCATCTTAAAAAAGATACAATATATTAATGTCAACTAAAGAAGTGGCATGTATATCTTGACCGAAACCACGCATAAAACGGCAGTATTATTCTTTTTAATATAGTTTATTATTAAAAAATAACCACACAACGAACGAAGAAACAGAGTGTTTTTTTTATATAGTTTTTAATATAGTTAAAATGGTTAAAAACGCATATTTTACTAAACCACACAAGAAACCGTAAAAATTGTTCATTATTAAGTATTAATATATTTAAATAATAATTAGATATTTATCAAAGTCTCTTATAAATTATTATATTTATGATAAAATATGTAATTTATAAAATATATTTTTATAAATAAAAATGATTTAACAAAGCAGAAATTAAATTTTTTTTAATAATAAAGTAACATAATCCCCCGGGCGACATGTCGCTCGCGAAAACGATGACAGGGAAAAATATATCCCGGCCATGAGATTTAGCGTCGTTAATTATTTTTTTTAAAATTGTTAAAGAAAAAGTATCCGGGATAAAGCTAACGCGCACGTTAATTAACACGAATTACCGACGCTTAAACATTCACGTGATTAATCTTATGTTTTTGTAAAATGTTTCCCGGCTAACATTGGTCGCCCGGGAAAGTAAGCGGGGAAAAAAATATCGCCAAGAATTTACGTTGTGAGTTTTTTTTGTCCAAATTTTAAACAAGTTAATCCCGGGCGACATGTCGCCCGGAAACATCTCTTTAAAAACTTTGACTAAAAATCTATGCCCATAATGGTGCCCCGAATCAGATGACTTTTTTGTCGTTAGTGGTGTTTCTTCTTCTCCACTCTTTTCCTTCCTTTTCCTCGGCTGACAAAATGTCGCATTTCGGGAAAAACCTGCGTCACTTGTTCTAAACTTCTTTTTCCTCTATGTAGTGTTTGCATAGAGTGTAATGGAACATTAAGAAGGTTTTCCCACTAATTTCCCTGGTGTACATTTATATGTGCCAATTTCTCACATAGATGATATTCCCACCGTTTCTTCTTTGTACACATATGATTATAAATTGTTTAAAAACCATTTCTAACCTTCTAATGAAATTACACTTTTGTTTTAAATTGTTTAACCATGTCTAACCTTCCAGAGGAAACTAATCCTGGTTTAGTGTCTCAACTTGCATATAACATTGCTTCTCATCTTAAAGGTAATGGTGTTAATGGGTTAGGGCCTCGTGTAATGTTTAATGGTGTGGATGGATTTATACCTCAAGCCAATTCTGAGGGTGTTATTCAGTCTCTAAAGGCGTAGCTAACGGTGTCATGGGTAATGGTGGTAGCGTGTCAGTTGCTGAGGTTGTTGGTAATGGTCTCATGGTCGGTGAAAATGTAGGTAATGGTGTTAATGAGTCTGTTCAGGAGGTATTAGATAATGACGCCATGGTTAATGGTGTTGGTAGGTCTGCTAGTCAGGTTATGAACAATGTTAATGGTTTAGTGTCTCAAGTGAATGCTGTTGCTGGTAGTGTGATGGAGAATGGTTTTGTCAGGGAAGTTGCTAATGGTGTGATAGAGAATGGTGTTAGCGGGGCTAGTGTGCGAGCTGTGAATAATGGTGTAGCTGGTGCTCGTAGTTCTTCTTTGGGGGATGTTGCTAATGGTGTGATGGGTAATGATGTTGGCAGGGCTGGTGCTCGAGTTATGAATAATGGTGATGCTGGCGTTCGGAGTTTTTCTTTGGGTGGAGCTGCTGCTGGGTCTGCTCCTAGGGTTAATAGGGATCGTTTATTGCGTAACTTTAATCAGGAAATCCGTGAAGATATAGCTAGGCTTAGGGAGTATAGGTCTATAGCGAATGGGTTAAGAATTGTTGTTCGTAGGAGGCGTCAACGCATTGATCGACTTGAGGCTCTTGGAAATTGTCGTGAGGCAGTTGACACTATTAGGTTTTCTGAGCGAATGCAGTTAGAAGATGCGGAGAAAGGAACTCGTGCGCTCCTTATGATAAGAGAGACGAAGGCTAAGATAGGCGATAAAGCTAGGTTCATTTTGAATCTCAGGGGTGTTGTGGTGGACTAAAGTTGTTTAAGATTTCTGTCGTAGGTGTCGTATGGTGTATGTTGGTGCTGTTTAGTGTTGGTGTCTGTATCTTTTGGGGTGGTAGGTTTTGGGGCGGGTTAAGGTTGTTTCCTGTATATTTTAGGGTAGTATATATGTCAATGGGACTGTATGTCTCTTAGTTGTGTTGTTTAGTATTAGTGTTCTTATGTTGTGTTAGTGTCGGTTAACTATGTTAGTGGCTGTATATTGTGTCGATTAGAATGTATGTTGTGTTAATGTTTATGAATCTGAATGAACCTGAATAATGTTTTAGTGGTTATGTATCTGATGTATGTGGTTGTAGTTTTAAAAAAAATTGTTGTTGTTTAGCTGTGCGCTGGACTATATTTTGAAACCTGTTGTAATTTTTTAAACTGTAAATGGAGTGTAATTTCTACGGCATTGTTTGGATCTCTTATTAATGTACTATTATTATTGTGGCTAAATTGTACGATACTACATCCATGGTATGCCAATTTTATGTTTTTAAAGTTTTGCTTACCAAGAGGTATTTGTATTAGAATACTACTTTACTGTTTGTATTGTATAGTAGTTATATTGTACATGAATTACTTGTGTGTTTCTTTAAGGGCATTCTGGCTGGAATCACAAAATTGTACAATCATCGCACATTTTAATTTGCTGCTTTGGTTAAGGAATTAGAGCATGTGAGGAACATTATTGTTGCTGCAAAGTTTTTTTATTTTTTGAGACATGTTGAGATAAAGGATGGCGATTTAATGGTATGATCGTAGGAGTTGGGGAGTCGAATGGAGCAGTGAACCGTTCAGAAGAACTTGGTTGTTCAGAAGCTCCTACATAACGTACTGTTTTGAAAACGACAACTGGGCTATGTTGTTTATGGTTTGTATGGCGTCTAGTGTGCCCGAATAAATGTTGTTGTGTCTGTTTTGCATTTTTCTTGTATGCTGATTTTGTAGGAGTTTTATCGGACGGTTAATGTACGACGTAGTTTTTTTAATGGGTTTGTGTACTTTACAATAACAAATGTATCAAAATCTTATACCCTTTCTGTTTTATTTTTTATGAATAGTGTGTTCATAATTTCCGTTTTTGATTTGTTAGATGTTTTAGTAAATTAGGTGCGCAATATGCATATTGGAAACTGAAAGTGTCATAAGTTTCCTAAACTTTAACCAAAACTGGTGACAATAGAGTCACGTACACCATCATATATAAGCGTTGCCAACGCGATATGTTTTCCTACAGATAAACAGAATTTGTGACATTTAAGTCACTAATAGTGCTACAACATAAGTATTTCCTACTATAAGGTGCCCTTTTTTTGTTTATGTTAGGGACTACAGGACTGTTATAGAAGTTATACAAAAGAGTTGTTTTTATTGTCTTTGTTTTTTCATGACCAATGAGCTGCTGGCGACTCCGAATCATTCCTTTTTCTTCTTGCTTTCTCCTGCAGACTCAGTTTCAAATAAGGCTCTCTTAACGTTCTTGGTTGTTGTCTCAGAACCGGGTGTTGGAATCGATGGTGTGTCAGAAGAAACACCTTCAGTTATGGCTAGTGAGGCTGCGGTTGATGATGGTATGTTTTATTAACAGTTGTCAGCCGGAAGTTTACACGTAGCTAAAAAATGTTATCTGAAATGTCTAATATTAACGAAATAGGGGATGTTGCATACCTGTTGGCTGCTGATATGTTCCTGGTGTCTCCGGTGTTATTGGGAGCGAGGTCACTGTCAATGTACGACTTGTTAACTTTATGTTTCAGGACGTGTATTGTATTAATATAAAGACCATGTAAAGTGGTTACCTGTTAGTGTCTGTGCCGTAATACTTGTCTAAGGCAGCTGCACTGGTGTTCTAATTTGTAATGGATTTGCAGTGTACACTGTGTGTTAGCAGGCTAGATTATGTAGTTTTAGTGCGTAAGAGATACAACTGGTGATACCTGTTGACGTTTCCGAACTCTGGATGGCCCAACAATTTGTAATGGTTTGTCAAGAATGTCATCAAAATAGAAGTCTACTCTTCCTTGTACACATGAGGGGTTGTAGTGAATCTGGAAAATATGTGTACG
Source organism: Tanacetum coccineum (assembly GCA_026074375.1). NCBI lineage: Eukaryota > Viridiplantae > Streptophyta > Magnoliopsida > Asterales > Asteraceae > Tanacetum > Tanacetum coccineum. The sequence goes on along the minus strand of BQNB010001622.1, from coordinate 95,663 downwards.
CCTATTTAAAGAAAGTATTTCATCTGGGAATTTACGCGGGTCAGGTACCCCATATTTTTTTACCAACTCAGTGCAACTGCTTCCCGTCAACACGTCTGCATTTAGAGTAAAGAATGTGACCAAAGCTGTAGCCGACTGGTCTTTCAGCAATGCCTTGAAAATGTAGCTGTCATTTAAGTAATGTAAGGTATAAGTAAGTGTGATCGGTTTCTTTAGGTTCTACTAAATTTTTTCTTTTATGCATGAACCTGTATGTTGGGGGTTTTTGTAACCCGTGGTTAACACAGTAAGCTTCGCCATTTCCGTCATACACCTTCCCAATACAGTCATTGCACGAATGGTAGTACCAATCTCTAGGTGTGATAACGCTTGTTATTGTGGCCTCGCATGTGAATCTAACCGACTGCGGTTTTTTTGTTGTTGTTTGAATCAGACGTGGTAAGAAAAAAATAAAGTGTTTGGTACAACAAATAGATACGAACAATAAAATATGTGATATTTCAGGTTTTGTGAAACTCACTCGGTATCCATCTGGATTTTGTTATAGCAGTGTGTTGAGTGGAAATATGTTCCTATTTTTCTCTGCATTTATATCTGAACATCTTTCTTTGGAGATCTGCAATGGTGGATTCAAATTAAGTCTCTGCCTGTACCTATTCATTGTTATATATCTGAGGTTAGTAAATGTTTAAAACTATATGTGTATGGGTGGTCTAAATGTGTCTAAATATGTCACTTACTGTTCCCGAAGTTCTTCCAAACCAGGTATCTCTGGGTTGAAGTAATAGTAAGTCGCGGGAGTTCCTGATAGCTGTATTCCTGTAATGTTTTGAAACAGTCATATGTAGGTGCATGTATTCGGATGGCGTGTATAATGTAAAATAATTATAAGCAATTGATGTATATACCTCCATATACGTTTGCCTTACAGGAACTGATAGCAAAGATAACAGGTTGTTCCATTTTTTCAAATTCTTCTCTGTTTAATTCTGTAGCCATTTTGTCCTACAATGTAACTTCCACAACATCACCACTAAAGTAAAAAAGAAAAAAAACAACAAAATTAAAACTAAGGGTGTGTTTTGTATGGGCCTATGGGAATAAAAGAATCATAGTTAGAATGATAGTTATGTTTGGTATATTATTGTGGTTATCAAGAATTGGAATCATATATTAATTTTTGGGCTCTCTCATAGGAGGCTAATGTGCCTCCTTTCCAATTTCATTCCCATTATCATTCCATGTTATTCCGAAACTCATACCCATTGTGATTCCAAATAACAAACCAAACGCACCCTAAAAGAGAATCAACTCTAATGTTAAATAGTGTGATGTATGAGATATATTGTGTATCGGTCCAATTTATGTGATGATAAAGGAAGTCGTACTTTAGATTCTCAATATCAAGCCTCCTGATTTTGGATTGATTCTTGTTTGGGCTTCCAACGTCCTGTGGGTTCCTGACTCATGTTAAACATCCAATATAGTCTGTGTATGGGTAACAATGTTTACAGTCAAAAAGTTTATGTATTTTTTTAAAGTAAGATTAGTAAATACCAAAAGCTGATTCTTTACCTGTAAGAGTCGGTTGTTTTTTGTTTGTATGGCCACCTTTTGTGTGAACTTTAGAATCCAGCTGATTGTAGGAAACGAAATTGAAGTAGTGTTTTGGGAAGGAATCGGCTGGAATGTTGTGAAAGTGTGTCATCCTTCTAAATTTTAAGGTTTTTTCGGTTTCTAGTGTTTGTTGATAGTTGCTGGTTCGTACACAAACGAAATATGTTATTCTATATGCTGATCCTTCTTGCAGTAACAATTCAAAATATGGAATGTCATCGGTGCCCATATTTGCTTGTATTGCATTACTCTGTTGGGTAGAATGAATCTTGCGTTAATCAAAACTGAATATTGGTATATGCTTAATTACACATACCATTTTCCATTAAAAACGGACTTAAATGACTAAAAACGTACCAAAATACATCGTATTTGTATGTTTTGCATTTGTATTATGCAGGAAACGGATATTCAAGAACAGGACAAAAACAAAGCCACAAACGACAAAACCGAGTACGGAATGGAAAAGGCAAAGTCAGTCAAAGTCTAAAGTCAACCAAATGAAGAAAATACAACTTAAGGGACTATAATTGCCAAACCTCAAGTTGTATTACAAGAGTTAAAAGACAAGGGTCGAAATTGCAAACCGGGCGAAGTTTGCAATGAAGTTATAAGACTTGAGGGGCCAAAGCTGCCAACTTATCCAAAGCTATTTTTCCCGCCCAAACAAAACCCAGGTACAACTAAGGGATGTCTTCCCATACTTTTACCCTGCAAACCACTCAACTCCCTGGATAAAACATTTCAACCACTCCACTATTCCCCCCCCCCCCAGCTGTATAATTGCCATGTTGGCAATCCCTTACCATTTCCAAGTAATTTTCGATGGCTGTGATTGACTCAAAAGAAGCACAAAAGAAATTGAAGGCTGGGATTTGTTTTAGAATCACCTCACACAACAAGCACACTTGGTTTTTGTCTCTACAAAGAAACACAGAAGAAAGTCCAAGAAACCAAGACCTTAATTCATTTTAGTATAAATAGGGCCATTGTATCCCAAGAGAAAGTGTTAGTTTTTAGTTTTTTTAATATCTTAGAATATCTTAGCTTAATTTTAGTTTTTTTTAGTCATTTACAACTTCTACTTTCAGCTTTGTAACACTGTCAAGTTTTAATGCAAATTTGAGGTTTTAAGTCAATTTACAATTCCAAGTGTTAAGTTTCTTAATTGTGTTGTTTTGTGTTCAAAAAGTTCTCAATACAGCTTGTTTATAAGCTGCTTTAATTAAGTAAACCTAAAAAGTTAATCAGTTAAGAGAAAATCACAAAAATCACTCTCAAATACACCACAACTTATTTTATGGATGATAAGCCAGTTCTGGATGGGCTTATGGACACCACTAGCTTGTTTTATACAAGCTAGAGCTTGTAGATTCTTGGTTTAGCCCTGTTTTGAGCAAGGGTGTTGTAAGTCTCTCTTTTTCTTACTTTTCTTATCTACTGCAGAACTGCTTATAGAGCTTATTTGTTACCTATATTTGCTTATTTATGCTTTATTATGATGTTTAGTGCTTATCTTGCTTAGTTGTTAGTTTAAAAGTGATTTGTGCAAATTTCTTAGTTAGAACTGTTAGTTCATTTGTTAAAACTGTTAGACTATTTCGGCTTCTTTAAGTGCTTATTCTTGATTATAAGTGTCCTATTTTGTTCTTTGATAATCTGTTTTTAACAACTTAGGACCAAATCAGCTTAAAATAAAAAGAAAAAATGATTTTTGAAAACTTTAAGGGCTGTTTGGAACCAGCAGTACTAACCCATAGTTAGTACTGCTAGTTCATTTTTTGATTTTAAAACTAGCAGTACTAACTCAAAGCTAGCAGTACTAACTCCAAGTTAGTACTGTTAGAACTGTTAGTTCATTTCTACTTATTAGCTTATTGTTTCTGCCTATTTAAGATTTTCTTAGCTTTTTATAGTATATTAAACCATTTACCTTTACTGTCTTTAAGAGTAAGCTTATTTAAGCTTATTTTCCTTTTCAAAGTATTTTCAAATAGTGTATCAGTTTGTAGCTTTTTAGCTTATTTGCCATTTTAGTTTAATCTAGTTGCTTATTCTTATGCCTGAGTGCTTATTAGGGGTAGTTAATTATCTGTTTTAGCTTATTTGCTTATTTCTTGTTTCATTGTGTTTTATTAGAGCTAGCAGTACTAACTTAAAGCTAGCAGTACTAACTCCAAGTTAGTACTGGTAGTAAAAACTGTTAGTACTGTAGTTAGTACTGCTGAGTTTATTTTGCTTAATTTAGTTTTATTGCTTTTTGAATTTGCTTATTTTAGAGTTAGTTTAGCTTATTTGATTTGTCTTAAGCTTATTTGAGCTTATTTGTGTCTTAGTATAAAAGTTTTTAGTGTTTTTACCATTCCTAGCCTTTAAGCCTGCTCTAGCTTATTTTCCTTGTTTCTCTTCTCGTGTATTTGCTTATTAGTGTTAGTGCCCAATCTTATCCAAATCTTTGTCATTCAAACATCGATTATCAATTCGTCTTTCGATTTTCCATTCAAGCCTCGTTGGGACATAACGACCCGGAGACACCCTATGCTACTTCCGGTTTAATTGGTCTCGCGGATTCTGATCCTTTTTGTGTATTTATATTTATTGGTATATAAAAAGGGGTGAGAAGAAGCGAGTCAAGGCTAGAATAAGCTGTTAAAAATCAAAACAGTTTATAAGCTTATTGGGCTAAAACGTGTATAAGAATAAAACAAACACAAACTCTACCGGATGAGCTATTGTAGCAAAGCGGTAGAGTGTGTGTGTTAAAAGGGTAGAAGGTGTTGAGGTCAGGGGTTCGAGCTTTGTGCTCACCCTTGACTTCCACTTTCCCCTTTTATATTTTTTTTTCTATTTTTCTTTTTACACTTTTATAAAAGACACAAAAATAAGCACTTTTAAAACTTGAAATTTTTGATGAAACTTAGTAAATAAGCTGAAAAAGCACAAAAAAGACAGACATATGGGCTTTATAAGCTAAATGGCTTTTTCTTTTGGCTTTTTTGACTAAATAAGCTACTAAAAGGGAACTAAGCTAAAGACTTAGACTTAACTAATCATAATAAGCAAATGCAGGCTAAATTAAGCTCAAGTGAATGAAAAATAAGCTTACAAAAGCAAATAAGCTATCTGACTGACATATGGCTATAAACAGACAAAGGGGTGACTTTGAGCTTCTTTTTAAGCCACCAGACAGAAACCTATGGGTTATTGGATTACAAAACCTAACAGCTTATCCTAAAACCTATATAAATCAATAATCAAAAAGCATTTTGGAGAGAAAATAAGCAAAAAAAAACTACTAGAAAAAGCTATGACAGACAGAACTTGTATATAAACCTAAGGCACTAAAGTTTTTTTTCTTTTTGGCTTTTAAGGTTAATAAGCAAATGAAAAGGAGAGATAAGCAAAGTCAGATACTAAAACACACCTAATGATCAAGTAGGAACAAAAGTGAGCTAATAAGAATAAGCCAATAAGCACAAAAAGCAATCTCAGCACCAGGGGAGGTACTTAAGCCCAACAGCCCATATGGGCACCTTTTGGCTTAAAAATAAGCACAAGGAAGGAGTTTTAATGGTTTAGGACTTATGTGAGCCTTAAGCTTGACTTAAGGGCTTATTAAATCAGCTAAGACAAGGGGGTTTGCAAAGCTTATAAACCAAGAAATGGGCTTATGAAATAGCTTAACACACTCAGTTCATTCTGAGTGTGTTTTGCTTAACAGGCATAAGCCTATATGCAGGCCTTAATTTCAGTAAGCAAAACACACAAGGACTTAAAAATGAGTTTACACAGATGAAATATGGACACAATTAAGCTTATGCAAGAATTTTTTAGAATCTAAAAACTACTGACACTACCTTAAATTTGATAATTAAGAGTGGACCTTTACTTAACATTGAAATCATGGATTTGTGACAGATTTGACTCAAACCACAAATCGCATAAGCACTCTTAGAAAATTTGTTTCTACAACATTTGTCAACTTCAACAAGTGTTGAGATTGAGCTGAAAAGCACATGAGCCAGACCAAAACAAATAAGCTACTTTAAGACAACAGATTTATACTATTAATACACAAACCTTAACTTTAATTATCTACACTTAGAAAACTCTTAAAAACTAATTAAAAGGACTTAATTTAGAGTGACAAAGTTCACTTAGTGACCCAAATGGATTTTTGAACCAATTTGACCCATTTTACCCCTAATGCCAAACACCCATTTATCTTTTTAAAATCAAGTTTTAAGCTGATACAGGGTAAGTTAAGAAAAAGATTTTTAAAAACAAGCTAAAAATGAAAAAGAATGTGTACCTTTGTCCTATGCTTAAACTAGGACTTATAAATGCTCAAATGAGCTTAATCTACAATATGCTTATGTGAAATAAGCTAAGAATAAACCCATACAAGCCCATCCATTTCTGGCTTGTCTTCCAAAAGCTCAAAATACCAAATTTTCTTTTAATGTAACAGTAGCTCACAAAAACTTTTTGTAAAACCTTTAAATGAATTAAAACAGTTTGTAAGAGCTTAAAAGAGCTTATGAGCCTAACTTGTGAACACTTTTGGAGTAAATAAGCTAAAACTTGTACAAAGAACTTTCAGAAAATTTGCATAGAACTTAAATTTCATTCAAACAATAAAAGTTTACAATACTTGAAGTAAAATGACAGAATTGAAATACATAAAACTTAAAAAACATTAAAAGTAATCTATTCTACTCTTCGGCTCTCTTGACTCTGTCTTCTCCTTTATATAGGCTGAGAGGGTCTTTGATTTGTGCTTCTTTTATTTCTTTGGTGAGGAGAGACTCTTGTCCAATCTTAGCCATTAATTTGTCTTTGTACCCAAGGTCTTGAATCTGAACCCTTGATTTTTCTTATCCAATGAACCTCAAAGGGATTGCCAGCTTGTTCATTGACCCATGTGGGTGTGGGGAAGGGTGGTGGTGACACTTTTGGCCGGATGTGAACAGTGCCCCAGGTAAATGAAAGTGACAGAGGGTGGGTTTAAATTTGGCGAGAAAGGAAGGAAGGGATAAACAGTGTTTGTTTATAACTGGGTGCAGGGGTGAGTTTGGTGGGTTGGAAATTTTGATCCCTCATGTCATATATGTGGTTTGCATTATCAGTCCTTGTGGTGTTATGAAGTTTTGAAATGTGGCAGAAAAGGCCCCTCAAAGTTATAAGGGGTTTTGCAAAGTTAGTCCCTAAAGGGACTAACGAAGTTATGGTTAAAGGGTTTTTGGGTTTTAACGGGCTGTTGGTTATTGGTTGGGCTTTTTGTATCGGCCGATTATAAGATTTGGACTTTGGGCCTTTTAAAGTCTTCATTAAATATACTAATGGGCTTATCCGGCCCATTAGATGGGTTCGGGTGGGCCCATTAAGTATTCTTCATTTTCGGCATCAGTTTTGACTGTTGACTTTGTCGGGATTGACTTTGACTTTTGTTGACTTTGGCTTCGATTTGACTTTAACTTTTCCACGCTTTTTCACTCTATGCTTGGTTTTGTCTGTTTTTGCTTGATTTTTCGTCTTTTTCTCGGATATCCGTTTCCTGCACAAAATAAGTGAAAACATACAAATACAATGTATTTTTGGTACGTTTTAGGTCATTTAAGTCCGATTTTAATGGTGAAAGGTATGTGTAATTAAACGCATACCATGCAACACGTGCTAATTGCACCATCCGTCCTCAAGAATGTATAGTAGCTTACTTTAATAACAGGGGAATGCATGGTGGCTAACTTTTACTAAAGGAGTGAAGTACATGTGCCAACTAAACAAAAAAATAATTGCACTTGTAGCACTTAACAGAGAAATAGTTCCACTGTTCGTCATCAGAATGTATGGTGACTGACTTTTACTAACGGATGACCGTACATGTGACAACTTATATGATAGGGATGTATAATGTTCAAATGGACAAAACACATAAATGTATTATAGATGTATTCTAGACTTTAGTATTAGATGATATAACGGCCCAAGCGCGAATGTCGGTTGGGCCCATTAGGGTTTCTAGTATGTTCTATGTTGCACTATAAAAGCATATCAATAATACAATACCTTTCACGGGGGTTTTCTATCATTCAACATGGTATCGGAGCGGGTCTGATCCTCAGACCTAGGTGGCTAAGTTGAGCCGCCTCTTTTATGCCACCAACATTACGGAAAATAAATAAAAAGAAAAGAGAGTAGAGTAAGACAAGAAACTCCCTGAGCTTTGCTTTGAAATTGAAATTTAGCGAAAATCTTTAGATTATTTCCGTCTTCTCGCAAGCTCTTTATCCCTGTGATCACAAAACAAACCAAAGCATAGAATCGTTCTACAAGAATTATGAAGTGTACAGGAAATACAAAACTAACTCATCTTTCGTAGGAATCACGGTGGATTTAGCTTGCAACAAGCTTTTAACCACTTAGTGGCCCAAGTGGACGAGTTTAACCTCGTGAGGGCTTCCAGAGAATATACCCACAAAGTTCATTTACGTATACAAGGTTTAGACATGTTTAAAACTTAAATTTTTATGATTTCAGAAGGAGGTTACGGCGTAACCGTGAAACGGGTTACGTCGTAATCAAATGGTAAAATTTTTGAGTTTTAAGGTGTTACGGCGTAACCAGTAAATGGTTTACGTCGTAACTGTAGTGGTTGCGGCATAACTAAAGTCGTTACGTCGTAACTACTGCAAATTCAACGAAGATACCACATGATTATGAGTCGAACCTGGGGTCTCGGATAAGTGCTCTTTAGCTTCTGGATTCTTCAAAAAAATAAGAAACATGCCAAACCAACTCATGCAAAAGAAATTTTTATTAATAATGGACGGGTTGTCTCCTGACAAGCACATTTGTTTATTAACGAGTCTTTTAGTTAGACTCATGCCCCTTTCTACGTTATGTTGTTTTCTACTTCTTTTCGGATCATTTCCTTAAATATAGATCCGTTCTTCCTTCCAAGAGGTAAAATATTATCCAAGTCTTTGGTAACACAGATAAAACTTTGTCCACCTTCAAATGAGTATTTCTTAACCTCAAAAGTTTCTACTTGTACTTCTGGTAGATGATAAGTTTTGACTCTATCCCTTGTTCCTTAACATTCTTCATTTCGAATCTCATATTGTGCACTATATTTATTATTATGCATTGGTTACAATTTTCCCATATGATATCGAGAATGTGTCCTTTCTTCCCTATTCAAGTTTGTACTTTTTCATCAGCTAGCTTATCGATTTTCTAAAATTATATTTCACTTGTATCTCATTCAAAGCACTATGGGTCAGGTTATTTACAATAACCGAGTCATCCTGGAAACAATCAATTAACCATAATTTTAATAATGCTTTTTTCACAGGTTCATAATTCAGTAAGCCCTAAACCTTAATTAAGTTATTCCTCTAAAGTATAATCCTAGGTCTTGGTTTGTTTGATTCTTAAGAAGACGGCTTCGATGAGGGGACTAATATCATTCAGAGTATCGATTATCAAACTAGGTATGGTTTTGGTAGATGTAGAACCAAAACCTTAAATTTGGTTTTAGATACATCAATGATTTCTACCCCATCAACATTTTTTTTACGGGGTCAAGGCAATGGCCACATTTTGATTTGTTCCTTGATATTTTGTTTTATAGGGTTACAGAAGTGTGCTCTAGGAACATTCTCATCTAAATTAATTTTTCGTTTCTTAGGATCCCGATTATCAAAGTTAGGGGACCTATTGTCCCAGTTACTTGACTCTTTGTAATCGATTTGATTTTCTTTGGCAGGGGATTAGGGTCTAACGCATGAATTGTTTTCTCTGGATACGTATAATTATGGTCTTTTCCTCCTAGTATCCAAGCCTTATTCTATCTCATTAATTTCCAAATATATTTTTCCAGCTAGACATAATTTCACATAGAATGGTAGCAAAAAGGGGTTCCTAGAATTGTAGTTTTAGAACGGGTTTTGTCAAAGGGGATACCGAAATCGAAAGGGAAATAAGACTTTATCAAATCTTAACCAGACGTTTTCAACTATCCCCAAGGTTTGCCTTTTTAGACATATTGCCATTTTCAAAAGCATATTTGTTTTCTCTAAAGATTTGTAAGATGCAAGTGTTTAAATATACTTCCTGGCCTTACTTACACTCGCATTAGGTCAGCCCATGGGCTATAAAACTAATTTACCGGATCATGCTGGGGGAGTGTGAAGCCTCTTGGATTTAACTCTTTAGGTGGCAGTTGGTGCTGTAAAACTTCAGGAGTATTACTTCCAGGTCCCGATATGAGGGAAACTCCATGAAGTTTGTTGAGCCCCGATGTTTCCTGATCAGAAGTAACTGTTTTAATTTGTTCTGGGGATAAATTAAGGATTTTATCATAATGAATTTCCTTAGTTAATTGTTCAATTTGGGTTTCTAAATTTTTTAGCGAGGCGCTTTGGTTTCTAGTATTAATCTCATCATTCTCTTGAAGCTTCTTAATCCACCCCTCTATTTCAGTACTTCTTCGTTCATATTCCGCTTGATGCTTAGCTAATAGTTCTTCTAAGCTTTGCCTTTTTTGCCATATGGTGGACGGTTATCAGTCTTAGTGTAGTATCCAGATGGTACTACCGAAAACTTTTTCCCCATTTTTCTCGGTTTAAAGGCGGTGTGCGGTCCAAATTCTCTATATCTAAATCTTTCAAATTGTTTTACTTCACTGTTGAGGGGACAATCCTTGTCGATGGTGAGGTCCTTTACAAATTTTGTAGCATTCCAACTGGATTGCATGAACATTTCTTTAGTTCTTCATGTCTCATCCTAGGGTGTTAACTTATTTACCAAAACAGCAAGTCATCCTTGTTACTATGCTTCTGATATTCTGTTAGTGTTCGTCGTGCCATTTTTGAGAATGATCAGCCGATGGTCTGAATTGCTGTGATGAGCTTGGGCGGGTCTCCATCCGGGGGGATAGGTCTCCTGCGAATAGCGTTTACTGAGTTTATAGTGCTCAAACCCTTATAAAAGATATTTACCTTTTGATGACTGGTGATGTCTTGAGTAGGGCACTTGTATAGCAGGTCATTATACCGTTCTCAGGCATGGTACAATGATTCGTCTCCTACTTGCTTGTAGTTGTGAATATCTTCAAGCTGTTTTGCAGTCATGGAAGGTGGGGCAATACCTTTGGATAAAGGCCTTTTTGAGAAGATCCCAGGTATTGATAGTTCCTGGGATGAGTCTGTCCACCTACCTTTTTGCGGATCTAGTAAGAGTAAAGGAAAAAACTCAGAGCATGACTGCGTCTTTAGAGACTCCAAGAATATTGAATAAGCCAACAATGCTGAGGACCCGATCAATGTGATCGTGAGCATCCTCGTCTTTGTTCCCGGAAAAAGTGTCTTCCCTCAATTCGCACATGAATTGACTCTTGATTTCGAAATTGACATTGCCTCTGATTTCGGGTTTAACCACCCCCGGTGCCTGGTTTTCTCGTGACAATGATAAGTATTGTTCCATGGTAAGAGTATCGATGTCTACTCCTGCCATAGTTCATGCACATATATAGAGTTTAGGAGAAATAAGAGGAATAATGAAATATTCAAATTAATTCTTATTTTTAGCTCCCCGGCAGTGGCATCAAAAACTTGATGGTGTATTTAAGTTTAACTTATTTTCGTACCAAGTTTTTTTAAATTTATAAAACTTGATCTACCTAACCACGCACTAATGGGCAGAGAACCCGCTCGTGGGTAGTATAGAATGGTAAATCCGAGGTCGTCCCAAGAGCTAAGTTGTAATTAGTTTTAATTTGAAATGTCATGTTTTGAAAATGGTTTTTGATTTAAATTGAAAGGAATAAAAATAAAATAAATAACATAAAAGTAAAAGAGTTGGAGATATCAAGAGGAGAAAACGTGTTAACTATTTTACATCATTCCTATTGTTATGAAAACATCTTCCTGTCTATGCTAAACTTATGGTTTCATTAGTGGTTTTAATGTCGATAAACTTAAAATGTGGCATTTTAGTCTATCCATATCACTCCCTGCGATTCATGAATCAGTTCATAATCATCGGGAGGTAGGTAATCAGGTTGCAGGGATTAATCTCATCTATTCCAATCAACATATCTTAATAATCTATAAGATTAGTACCCTCTTTGAAGAGTTCATGTGCTTTTTTAAGTATATTAAGTGAATAGTGCGTGTGAAGCCGTTAGTTCCTAAACTAGGTGGAGTTAGTTGCTCCTTCCTTGTACCTATGGATCTCATATTGACTAGGATAATCTAATTATGGGCAAGTGGTCCAAATACCACATGTACTACTTCCAAACCCAGGGTTACACGATAGTAAAGGAATATCTAATGAAACCATAATCTAACAGGAAACAATCATAACAAAAGCAATTACATAACTAGGCCAGCACTTTAAGTGCTTAGCCGCATTTGGTAACGGAAACACAACAAAAAATAGAATAAATCATAGATTGAAAACTCATAATTCTTACAATATTCGTATTTGAATTATTAAATACAAAAAGTAAGTAAAGTGTGATCTCCCTTGGACTCCAGGTGGAATTCTTAGAAGGTTGGAAGCCTTTGTCGCCTCTTTGATTGGCTGTGGAAGAAGTCATGTCGGAATAGCTTGAATGAGGCCTTTATTTATAGGTGTTGAACCTGTTACGGCACAACCAATAAAGGTGTTACGCTGTAACCATTATACATGGCATTCCATATTTTAAGCGTGTTTATGGCGTAACAGTATGGTTGATTACACGTAACCTTCAAATTATCTGTCCATAAGTAGTGATCTTACATTCCATATTTGGGGATCTTCATGGTTACGGCTTAATTGGATAAGGTGTTACGCCGTAACTATAACTTTGACAAGATTTCCTTCAATATTTATGGTAGAGTAAACTAGTAGTGTGTGACGCTTTTGTACGTCTTCCTTGATCTGTACTTGCTTAATTTTATTTATGGTGTACCCATTTTTGGTGTTACGCTTCTGTAACATTACTTCAGAATTTACACTTTAAAGTCATTTTACCTTGTTTCTTATCACATTCCTGCTATTTTACTTGCAATCTACAAACATTGATAGAAAATATCTCATTTCCGAGTATTAGTGAAATATTTTCAGGTAATATAGGGGGTATTTTGCCACCAAAAAGTATTAAATATTTGATTTTATCATATTACATTATAATGTGTTATTGATTTCTGGAAGGTTTTATGAGGTTTCAGATCAAGACAATCGAGTTGGGAAAAAGAGAACTTTCTGTAGTGGCGTAATCTTTTGTTTACGACGTAACATATTTGGTAGAAAGAGTTTACGCCATAACTCTATGAGGTTAAGCCGTAACCTCATCTCGATAGGCTTTCGTCAATTTTGTTTTGGTCGTAAAAACCAAACGTAAAGAGTTAGAAGATAGTACCCTTTATACGTTGTAAAAGCTCATAGAGTCTATTTTATGATAATGGAAACCTTAAGGGTCTAAAAGGAATGAATTTAATAAATCTTGTTATGGAATGACACTAAGGTCATTGTCCGGTCTACGTTTTCGAAGTTTTTCGATTCCGGGTAAACCTTTCAAAGTCTGGAAATGGGGCGTTTCAAATGTGGTATCAGGCTTTGGTTTAAGAGAAAGTAGGTTTCCCCTATTAGGTTTTCCTAAACTTAGGACGCTCTTGTAGAAGCGTATGGTAAGAATAAGTTGCGAACAACTGTGCATGCCTAGTATTAAGGTAAAATAAGTGTTTGCGGCAATAGAATGATAATGTTTCGATATTAATGATTATGAAATTTGATGTATATGTTATTTTTCCATAGACTTAAATGATTATAAATGCGGCTAAGAATGTGAAACACTTATCAGAAAAGTGTTAAGTTTGGAAATATATGTTAGTGTAATGAAAAGTACGTCTCTGGTAGGATTATTTGAAATATATAAGTAAGTAAAATGTAATAGATGGTAAGTGTTAAGAAATGTTTGATGCTTAAGAAAAAATGCATAGTATTGCATTTTAATAAGTAATAATGATAGTATGTAAGTATAGGTTAGGTAATGTGAAGATGCTTGAATTATGAAAAAGTCGTTTGATGAAGAAGTATTGTATTGAGTGTAAGTGCTTATATGAATTACTAATAAAAGTTGAAGTATGATAAGTCGTGTAATGTAAAGGACATGATAAAGTGTTATGTAATTATATGATATGATTAAGTATGAGACGTCAAAGAATGACAAGGAATGAATGCAATCACGTTGATATATGAAAGAGGTGTATGATAAGTAAAATGAATAAATGAAGTATATCTTAAAGTAAATTAAATGAATGAATGATAAAGAATGAGGCTAATATGCGTGAAAAGTTTAAATGGATTAAAAGAAAGTGTTGGTATAAAATTGACCATGAGATCAACATGGAAGTTGATAAGAGAATGATGAATGAAATGTGAAAACATATACATATATGTAATATTGAGAATTACAAGATTCATTGAATCTCGCGTAAGAAAATGAAAGAAGATAAAGTGTGAAGTAGAATAACTTAAAGCAATGAAAGTAGAAATGAAGAGTATGTGGTTAGAAAGGTATGTAGATGATAAAAAGGGGTAAAGAATGATAAATTTAAATTTAGCTTGGATCCAATGATTAATGTAATGGTATCCTTCGAGATAGCCTAATATGATGGTATCCTTTCGGATAGCCTAATGTGATGGTCTCCTTCGGGATATCCTAAGAATGTTAATGATACCACAAGGATATCGGTAATCTCATTTGTAATTTGGCAAGTTAATCATCCATCTTTTTCTTCTCTCTACCTTTCTCTCTCTAACTTCTCTCTACAATTATTCCAATTCCTCTCATCTTATTTCTTGTTTCAATAATGAAGTGAAAGTGATTTTGGGTTCCGACACATTTTACTTAATTGGAGTTATAAGGTTGGTAAGGTTAGGTACTATTCCCAATGATCCAACCATAACCGGAGGGATCTTCCCAAGGATAATCCACTAGTTGGGTGATGATCTCAAGAAAGCTCAAGATCACAATCAAAGACAAGTCTAAGATGAATCAAAAGATCTCTATCCCAAATGTATAAGATATCAAATGTCTATGAGCTAAAGACTGAAGTGATTAAGTTTTTGTATTTTCAGGGGTGACCTCCCTTAGGGGGAGATTGTTAGATATTAGAAAAAGACTCGGTCACCCTGTGTATTTTACTGTTTATTATAGCTCGTAGTATAATAGTTAATAGTACGATTTTCGGTATTAAGTCGGGTACTAATACCCGGTATATTGTAAGAACTATATAAGCCTCTTCCAACTTTAGAAGAGGCAAGCTAGTCATTTACTCTTTTCTTATAAAACACATTTTCTCTCACTAGAAAAACTCTCTCATGTGTTTCTCTCTCTAGAATCTAGCCAAGTCTAAGAATCGACCCCGTGTTATGATAAAGGATATACCACAAAGTTTCTTTTTCTAAAACCAAGGTATTCTTTTGAACTAAGGTTTGCAAAAGTCTACAAGGCTTTTTCATTGGAAGTTCATGCGTCTCGATTATTATTCTCCGGATGGGGTGTCAAAAGCCTTAGCACTTACCCGATGATGGTGGGATGTTAGAGAAGAAAATCATTTATGGGGCAAGTGAACCAACGATGTCTTAGCTAAGGAGATTTTTGTTTGCTTTGAGTTGTGATCTTGCTAAGTGATTAACATATTAGCCCAAAAGGCCCATGTGTAAAGCTTGGTAGGATTTCAACTATCTAAATTTGTGGATTTAATGGTTTAAATTAATTTGAGCACACACACTTTAATATATGATTTATGTCGGGAAGAGAAATTTACAAGTTGTAATTATAAGTAGTCTTAGCATCTTAGCTTGTACTTAATGGTGATCTTATTTTTAAGCTTAGTATGGGAAAAGTGAAAAATCAGGAATGATGAAGTTATCTTTTAGACACTTCTTAAAGTTACCAATGAGGTAATGAAAACAATACATTATGTCAACACAAGAATAAGTTATAGTTAGGTAGTTAATTATTAAGAAAAATCATTAAAATAAAAAAATTTAAAAATCTTTGAAAATGGGAAATCGGGTGTTTTATAACTTGTGATCTCTTAGCTCTCTCAACAAAAATCTTTGCTACTTTTCAAAGGTTTAGTTTGGGGAAGTTTCGAGGTATTTGGTTATAAGGCATGTGATATTACGTGAGGACACGCAATCGTTTAGTTTGGGGAATTTTGATAAGTGTAAAATACACATATCCGTTTGTACCTAAAATAGCCCAATTAAACCCAAAACAGACTAAAAATGGCAAAGATATGCTTGTGTGTTGGCAAAGAGGCCATCACATTCAATCTGGACCAAACTTCGAGATACACGCCTAATTACAATCATATGACGGCGAACCAATCGACGTTATTGAATTTATCAAATGTGAAGAATACTCGCAAGAAGTTCTAGGTTTTTCTGATTCAGTTGCATACGGTAATCCTTCTCCGGATTACGATCCAATTGTTTCAAATTCTTCACCAACACTAACTCCTTTCGGGGATAGTGATTTTCTCCTGCTCGAAGAAGCCAATGCTTTTATAGCTATCGATGACGAGCCAATTTCACGGGAAATTGATGCTACTTACTATGATCCGGAGGGTGACATTCTTATTCTGGAAGCACTTCTCAATAGTGAACCGTTACCTCCTCTTCCGAATCATAAAGATTATTCGCCCGGAATCCGGAAAGAACTTAAAGTTGTTGAAGCTAAAACCGTTAAATCATCAATTGATGAGCCTCCCGAGGTTGAACTCAAGGACTTGCCACCTCATTTAGAATACGCATTTTTGGAAGGCGACGACAAGTTGCCCGTCATAATTGCGAAAGACTTGAAGGATGAGGAGAAGGCAGCTCTTATCAAGGTTCTAAAGTCCCACAAGCGAGCCATCGCTTGGAAACTCTCCGATATCAAGGGTGTTGATCCAGAGTTTTGTACTCACAAAATCCTTATGGAAGAGGACTACGAACCAACAGTTCAGAGTCAAAGACGGGTAAACCCAAAGATCCACGACGTCATCAAAAAAGAGGTTGAAAAACTTCTTGACGCCGGATTAATTTATCCGATCTCTGACAGTCCATGGGTAAGCCCGGTACACTGTGTACCAAAGAAGGGTGGCATAACCGTCGTCAAGAATGATGATAATGATTTGATACCAACTCGATTGGTCACAGGGTGGAGAGTGTGCATTGACTACAGAAAGTTGAATGAAGCCACCCGAAAAGACCACTTCCCATTACCCTTCATGGATCAAATGCTCGAAAGACTCGCGGGAAACCAATACTATTGTTTCCTCGATGGCTTCTCGGGTTATTTTCAGATTCCTATAGACCCGAAGGATCAAGAGAAGACAACATTCACATGCCCATACGGAACATTTGCCTATCGCCGCATGCCTTTTGGGCTATGCAATGCACCAGGCACGTTTCAACGATGTATGATGGCAATCTTCCATGACATGATCGAAAAAACAATGGAAGTGTTCATGGATGACTTCTCGGTCTTCGGAGATTCTTTCTCTACATGCCTATCCCATTTGGAAAAAATGTTAAAGCGGTGTGAAGACACCAATTTGTCCCTAAATTAGGAGAAAAGCCATTTTATGGTTAAAGAAGGCATTGTTCTTGGACACAAAATCTCTAAGTCAGGAATTGAGGTCGATCGTGCTAAAGTTGAAGTCATAGCCAAGCTCCCTCACCCGACTACTGTCAAAGGTGTCCGTAGTTTTCTTGGGCATGCCGGTTTTTACCGACGTTTCATACAAGACTTTTCGAAAATTGCCCGTCCAATGACCCACTTGCTTGAAAAAGATGAAAAAGAGACTCCCATTTTCTTCTCAAAAGAGGTGTAATCGAATCCTTAATACACTTAAAAGAAAATAACTGAGGCTCCAATTTTGATTGCTCCCGAACTGGGACTAGCCATTAGAAACTAATGTGTGATGGCAAGCGACTTTGCAATTGTGGCACGTCCTAGGGCAACGAAAGAACAAGCATTTCAACCAATTCACTATGCCACAAGACAATGACCGAACAGCTCAGCACACTACACCTAACACCGAAAAAGGAATTACTTGGTCGAGTGTACCTTTTTGAGAAATTCCGGTCATATCTCGTTTTGTCCAAAAGCATAGTGTACACAGACCATTCTGCTATAAAGTATCTCTTTGCTAAAAAGGATGCTAAGGCAAGATTAATGCGGTGGAGAATCCTTTGTGCCCAAGAAATTCGATATGAGATCCGAGACCAAAAAAGGAGCAGAAAATCTTGCCGCCGATCATCTCTCTAGACTTGAGAACCCTCACCAAAATGAGTTCGAGAACAAGGAAATCACAGAAACATTCCCGACCCGAAAACTCTTAGATCGGATTTGCTCTTCGAATGAATAGTACCGCCATGGTTTTTTACCGACTTCGCAAATTACCATGCGGGAGCTCATGTCAAAGGAATGTCGTCCCAACAACAGAAAAACAAGTTTTTTCAAAGATGTCAAACATTACTTCTGGGACGACCCCTTTCTATTCAAGATCTGTGCTGACCAAGTAATTAGGCGTTGTGTTTCGGGGCAAGAAGCTTTTGACATTCTCAAGCTTGCCCAACAAATGGACCCACCGGGACACTACTGTGCCAATATACACCAGCTACAAAGATCTTCGACTCAGGATTTTTTATTGCCCATGATCTACAAAGATCCCACGACATTTCACCCAATGTGACATTCTGTCAACGTCAAGGCAAAATTTCGCAACGTGATGAGATGCCACAAAACTCTATCCAAGTTTGCGAAATCTTTGACATTTGGGGCATTGATTTTATGGGGCCATTCCCGTCTTCAAGAGGGAACAAATATATACTCGTGGCAGTCGATTACTTATCAAAATGGGTTGAAGCAAAAGCGCTCCCCACCAATTGAATGCCCGAGTTGTTTGCAAATTTCTTTAAAACTCTCTTCTCCAGATTTTGGTGCCCCTCGTGCAATCATAAGTGATCGCGGAACCCATTTTTGCAATGACCCGTTTGCAAAGGTCATGCTTAAATACGAGTCATCTCATCGTCCTCCATCCCGCGTATCATCCACAAACAAGTGGACAAGTTGAGGTATCTAATCGTGGATTGAAAAGAATTCTTGAAAGGACCATAGGCGAAAATCGTGCCTCTTGGTCGGATAAACTGGATGACGCTCTCTGGGCCTTCCGTACAGCTTACAAAACACCCATCGGGTGTACTCCGTACAAGCTTGTATATGGAAAGGCATGTCATCTACCGATTGAGTTAGAGCACAAAGCTTATTGGGCCCTTAAGCATACAAACTTTGATATCAAAACCGCGGGTGATCACAGAAAAGTTCAGCTCAACGAACTTAATGAACTTCGTGATCATGCCTACGAAAACTCTTTAATTTACAAGGAGAAAACAAAGAGAATCCATGACTCCAAGATCAAAAATCGCGTTTTCAACGTCGGTGATCGAGTCCTCCTCTTTAACTCTAGATTGAAGATTTTCTCGGGCAAACTTAAGACCCGCTGGAGTGGACCATTCACTGTAACCCAAGTTTTTCCGTATGGCACCATCGAGTTATCCCAAAACTCCGGGCCAAACTTCAAAGTGAATGGTCACCGTTTGAAACACTACTTTGGAGGGGACGTACCAACCGAGGTAGTCCCAGATCTCCAGACCTTCCCCAAGGACAATTGAATTCGGGGACGGGTCAAGCATAGCGACCTTAAACAAGCGCTTCGTGGGAGGCACCCCATGCTTATCGTAGTATTGTGTAGAAATGAATAAGTGTTTTCTTGTTGTGTGGAGACTCGCCTCTTCATAGCCCCTTGTTTCGCCGTTGTGGTTGTGATTTCCATGATTGCCCGGATTGAAGACTCTCGTACTCTCAGTATTGTCTTTCATTCACAGAGTTTTCCAGCATCCTCAGCTTTCATTTATTGGGAATCCATATCCTAAATAAGATTTGTATGCTAATCGTCTAAACTAACGTTTTATCTTTTGGCACACTTAATAAACGGCCTTAGATTTACGTAGGAACCCCTTTCAAAACATCGAGGACGATGTTTAGTTCTAGTATGGGGGGGAATCTTCGATTTGATTTTGCCTGCAGCCGTTGTTGTCACGTAATCCTGTTTTTACCACTAAATTTTTGCAAAAATACCAAAAAAATGAAAAAATTTAAAAAATTTTCAAAAATAAAATAAGTGTTTTGTCACAGTTTCGACTTTCCTAATGGGTAGAATGAGAATAATTTTTGACTCGATCGGGCGTGTTGAGCCCTAGCTAGTTCCTCAACTTACCGCTTGTAGGCTACTTTCACGAATTCTTTGCTCGAATTTTTAATAAGGTAAAGAACAAGAAGTGATAGAGTTTAATAATAAGTTTATGTGCTGAGCAAGATGCATTCTAAGGGAGCTTATATGAGTAACTTGTGGCTTTTTCTCCCATTAGCTTCTAATCCACCTAATCATACGTGCTCATTTCAATTCAACTAAGTCAATCGATGTTTTTAGAAAAAGCTTCAAATTTGTAACTTGATTCTTTAAAGCGAGGTTTTTCTGTTCTTAGTAATTTGAAAGTTAAAATGCCAAAGAAGCATGAATGAAATATGAATGCAAAAAATGCATGAATATTTGAAATTACGCCAATGCAGCAACATTTGAATTATATGGAGCAAGTAAAGATGTGTCTTATAAATCCCACTCCGATAACATCACAGGTGGGGGTTCAAACTAAGACATCTTTACATCTAGGGATTTGTGTGTTGTGATATCTCACCCAGGAAGCGAGGTCTAGGTGAGGGTTCAAACTAAGACACCTATCCTTACCATATAGAAGAAGGTGTTGAAGTGATTCCCACTATGCTAGCAAGGGGTGGGTCTTTCAACTTAGAACACAACGCGGTCGTTGGTTGTGATATCCTACTAGGGAGCGAGGCCTAGGTAGGTGTTCAAACTAAGCAACGCATTCCTAGCTTTAAGAACTTACATTATAATGTTTGAAGATGTGCAAAAAGTTCTACATTAAATTTCTCGTTCTTTAAAAATCAAGTTACTAAAGGTCCTAATAATTTTGGCTTTGAGTCATGATTCATCTAGAATTACGAACTATGGAAATAAAGTTGTCTAGTGATTAAAATGAGTATACACAGTTTAAATCATATATCCGTGTTGGGAGTTAAAAGTTCACAAAGTCATAAGTATGATTGCCTTTAAACATTTAGACTTATATTGACAAATGATCTTGTTTAATTGCTTGGTTTGGAGCTAGTGAAAAATCGAGGACGATGAATTTATCCGTCAGGACATCCGTAGATTATTCTATGGACGCTTCTCATTCTATGATCTCAGTGTTTATAAAATAAAGGAAGTCGAACAGGCAGTCAAGAAAAGAAAAAGGAAAATCCAAAAATATTAGGGATAGTTAGAGTACTTAAAAAAAAAAAATTGGTGAAAACGGGACTTGTCAAAGCTATTGATTCTTTAGTTCCCCTTGACGAATACTTTGCTACTTTTCTAGTAATTAGTCAAGGGGGGGCCGAGATTCTTAGTTTTCTAAGTGTTTACTTCATAACATTGCGTGAGGACACGGCAATACCTTAGTATGGGGGATTTTGGTATGTGCTTAATTACACATACCATTTTCCATTAAAAACGGGACATTATAATAACTAAAAACGAACCAAAATATACTGTTATTTGTATGTTTTGCTTTTGAATTAGAGTCAGAACGGATATCAAAAAAAAAGCCAAAAAACGACCAAACTAAGCACGGGATGGAAAAGACAAAGTCAATCCGAAGACAAAGTCAGCCCACAGACACATGAAGAAAAATACAGACTTAGGACTAAAACTTTACTACTAACTTAAACTGCCAAACCCGTCAAGTTGTGGTTTACAAAAGTCAAGGGCTGAAAAATCGAAAAATTGTGCGGGTGAAGTATAACTTTAGGAAGGGGCCAGTTCGGCCAAACCCCTAAAAGTTTGTAACATAAAAAGGCAAAGTTTACAATGGGAGGTTAATAAGAGCTGAGGGCCAAAGCTGCCAACCTTACCCCCAAACTCCATCTTTTCCTCCTTCCCCCCGCGCAAACAAACCCAGGTAACAACTTTAGGGTATGTTCTATCTTTCCCATAACCTTCTTCGTCTTTCTCCTTGCTCTCAGGTGCGGTGGGGCGTCCCTGCGAAAACACTCAACACCGGACACCGGGGGGCGGTAGAGATGTAAAGTGCGGGAGGGTAGGGGTGGTGGTTGGTGGTGTTTTTCAAATAATGATCGAAATAAGATTTTGGGAGGGGGGGGGGGGAGTGAGCGGCGAGTGGCGGTGGACTTCTATTGATATTTTTAATTAATTACTTTAAATGTAGATTTTGATAGAGGGTTTTGGGGTGTAGATTGCGGGAGTTTGTTTGTGCGGACAATAATGGCAAATTTCACAATTCATATGCAAGTTCTCAGGGGAATAGACGGTGTAGCTCTGAAATGATTAATCTTGCGTGCTTAGAGCTATCTAGGCATCTGATCATCGCGCGCCCGAAGTTGCTTCTAGGGAGACATTGGCCATTACTGCGACTACCCCCTTCTGCTTGGCCACAAGGTGTCACCAGGTACGGTGCAGCGTGCGTCGGTGTCGAATGAGCATTGGTGGTGATGGTTAAGAGCCGAATACAGAACGAGCACAAAGCGAACAGAGACATTGTGCGCGGCCTGGGATCACATCTTATGCTCTACATAGACATCTACCGGCGCGCTAACAACTAGATTCGACTCACATTGGAGTATATTATTTGCTCACTCACCGGACTATCTAAGCGTTAGCAGTTCTGCAGACTAGGGAGCGCCAAAAGAAGGAAGCACACTTCTGAGTGGTCGAGATATGTAGAGCCTGAGATCTCATACGATAAAACTCTTTGAGAGCAACCGAAGCGGTTTTACTGTACATTCTAAATCTTAAGATCACTATCTAGGGAGTGCTTAGGATTAGGTTATCAAGTAATCTAATCGTGTTAGCGTTATAGGTGAGTGTAGGGAAGGGTAGGGTGCAGCGGTCGAGGAGTCCATTCTACAGTCGGCAGGGGGGATCTTGCACGCTATTCAGCTGCTATTATGAGAACACTGGTTTTCGAGGGAGGAGGGGTTAGTTCACTAGATTGTGCAAATGGTCATCGTGACGCGGTGGCAGGTGACATGAAAGAGGAGCGTTGGGTGGGGGACAGATTAGGCGGCGAGGGAAGTAAGTGAGTTCAGGGCGGTGGGTGGTATTGCGTGTCAACAGAGCGGTTTAGTCTTAGTCTATTTGGGGTGTTTATCAAATAAAGAGAGTTCTCAAATACAGCTGTTATATAAGCTGCTTTAATTTAAGTCAAATTTAAAAATTTAAGTAGTTTTTAAGAGAAAATCACAAAAATCACTATCTCAAATACACCACAAATAGGGATTGATTATATGTTGGATGTAGGACTGATGAAGGGGGGGTAGGGGGGGTGGGCGCAAGAGTGGCTGGCAATAAGTGGGGCTGTTTGGGCGCGACCTTAACAGGCGAGGTTTGCGGGTTTGTTTTGTGAGTATCACTAGCTTGGAGTTCATCTTTTGAAGCTCTAAAGACATAATCTTGATGTTGGTGAGATCAAGGGCCCTGTTTAGAGGATAGCCAGGGTTGTTGTAAGTCGTCCTTTATTCTCTTATTTCTCTTAGCTTACGAGTCAAGAACTGCTTATAGGTGCGTATATGGGTTACCTATAATTTGCATTATTTGATCTTAAACATGATGTCTAGTGCCTATTTTGCTTAATTGTTAGTTTAGAAATAGTTTGTGTTGGTCACTTTCATGAGTTAATAGCGGGGTAATGTAGCTTCGTTAACACTGTTTAGATAATCAGCCTGTATTTTAAGTGCTGGGTTATTTCTGGATTGAAGTCTGCTTATAAATGCCTTATTTTGTTATTTGATAATCTGTTTTTTAAATAAATTTAGGGAAACCAAATCAGCTTAATATAAAAAGAAAAATGGGATTTTTTGAAACACACACTTGTAAGGGATATTTTCAACTAGCAGTACTACCCCAGGAGTTAGTACGCTTTTCTCTTTTGGGATTTTTCCCTAAGCAAGTACTAACTAGCCCTAGCAGTAACTAACTCAAGTTATTACTGATAGTTAATACCGATAGTAACGGGGTGGTATCATTTTAGCTTATCAGTTATTATTAGGATTTACTTCTGCTGGTAGTTTGGGAAGGTTCCCTTAGCTTTCTAAGAGAGATTACAAGCCTTTGTCCTTTACTGCCTATTTGAGCTGCGTAAAATCTTATTTAAGACTTAGGGTATTCGCCCATTCAAAGCAATTTTAGTAGTGTGATCAGATTGGTAAGCTTTTTGTAGCTAGTATTTGTGGCCATTCTTAGTTATAAAGGCTAGTTGGCTTACTTCTTCTTATGACCTGAGTGCTTATTAGGGTATTAATTATCTGTTTTTAGCTTATTTGCGGTTATTTTTTCTTGTTTCATGTGTTTTATTAGAGCAAATCATTACTTAACTTAAAAGCTACGGTAACTACTTAAAGCTAGCATTACTAACCACTAAGTTAAGTAACTGCCGTGAGTTGATGACTGTATTACTGTTGTTAGTTATCCGCGGGCGTGAGTTTGTATTTTTTCCTTCCCTTTCCTGGTGGGTAATTATCCTACCCCCCTATTCCCCCCCCTTTTTTCTCTCCCCCTCCCCTCTTTTGTTTGTTTTCTTTCCTTGCTTAATTTAGCTAAAATTGCTTTATTGAATATTTTGCTTATTTTAGAGTTAGTTTACGCTTATTTGATTTGTCTTAAAGCTTAATTGAGCTTATTTGTGTCTTAGGAATAAAAGGTTTTTTAATAAGTGTTTTGTGCCATTCCATCCTGTAGTACCTGCTCTATTGCTTATGGTTTTCCCCGCTTGCGCTTCCTTTTTTTTCGCTGGTCCATTGGGGGGCTTATTATGGTATGCCGGTAATCATTCCTTGTCTTATTCAAACATCGGGATTATCACTTCGTCTTTTATGTTTTTCCATTCAGCCACCGTTGGGACATAAACGGACCCGGAGACACTCTATACACTTCCGGTTTTTAAATGTTGATACTCGCGATTTTGTTTTTTCTTGTTATATATTTAATTTGCTTACATTTATTTATATATTAAAAAGGGTAAAGCATCGGCGAGATCCATACACCACGTCGACTTCAAGCACATATCACATAAACATATAGCAAGCAATAAGTTTTGCACATAATTTGGATGGTGCGTTTCATTTCAAAACTATGGCTATCCGTCGTGATCAACATCGACGATCAAGAGAGGATCGAGGGTCAAGCACAAGGATTCCTCAAACTGAATAAACGGAGACGATAAATGTAATGTCTTTTATCTACCGCAACGAAGTCGGTCAGACTCCAACTTGTCCATGAGCGCGGACCGTTTATTCTCTACGATTGTATGGACGATGACATCACTATCGTTCGTAGGGATACCGACCATTATGGCTTTGCTTAGCGCCGAAGGCTCTCGCTTTTTGAGCCATCCTTGTGTGACACAACGTTGGTATCCGATCAGGCTCACATCTACTTGTAACTGAGTTCACAAGTCAGAAACATATGAGATTAAACAAAATGCAACCACCTCGAATTGCCGCACTCGAGCTTGTGTAGGAAGTCATTTCGTAACATTAGATGCCGAAAACCACATACGTTTGCTGGCGGGTAGAAGTTTTCTTCACGATTACGGCGTATGCAACGGGAATGATTCCCATTTTGACGAAGATGAAACTTTTTTTTTTAAACGTCATAACGGACGTCGTTCCGACATATAGGGAAAAATGAAGAGAAAGATCAGTAAGAGTACATTTGCGCGCGTGTATGGAGAAGTCTTTATGTCAATTGGTCTCGTCATTTTCTCGAATTCGCGTCGGCTTTCATCCACGTGTGCAGTCTTCCTGATTTGTTAAAATTTCTTCGGTCAGTGTCGGTATCAAGGCTGTTCTTGGTATTTCATCACAATCAATGTGACTTAGATGGGTTTACACATGTTACACGTGAACACAAAATCATTTTTTCGGAATTACTCGGAATCATGTGAATTACAACTTTCCTAAGGGCAGTGACCATGCCGAAAGAAAAAGATTTCAAGGATAACGCAAGAAAATTCAGACTTGTTTTCTACGAAATCGAATCGAAGTAGGATTACTGCAATAAGGATCCAATCTTTAGAAGTGTTTTTCTATCACCCAAACATTTAATTCCAGAAACCACTAAGTTTAAAGGCGACGAATTTAATAAATGATAACAAGAGCGACAACATGCTTGGCTTCCTTCGAATATAGCATAAGTTAGCTAGGCTATGCATATCTTGACAGGACAAGCGACGACACATCCGTCCTCGTCTAAAAGAAACTATGTCGTATTGAAACACCGCCCCGGTGGGGGTGGGGGGGGGGGCCCCCCCCCCTATTTGGTGTGACACCCTCCCCCCAGGGGGGGGTGTGTGGGGTGGGTGGGGGCCACAAATATGCTGATAAAAGTTTTTGACCTATCCTTGAAAATAAGTATATTATTTGACATAGAAATGGGAAAATATTTTTACCTTCGTTTTGAGAAACACATCAACTATTGTTCATTCATTTTTGGGAATCACATTTTTGCTTTGTCTTCTTATGAAAATCGACGCAATTTGGTATTTAGTTTGATAAAACATTTTATAAATTATTGTATATTTTTGTATAAATTGTTCATAAAAAGATATTAAGGTGGTTGAAGATCATAAGGACGTAGCAAGTAAAGAAGTAGTGAATAGGATCAATGTAATCGAATGAGGAAAACGGACGATATATTCGATAACTGGAATTGTCCACACTAGGAGTCAGATTGCTTCTCTCTAAAACAGTGAGGCGTCCATTTAACGTGCTCGACCACGTCCCTATCGGTGTCGCGTAATATAGAGAATAATAAGTGTGATCGAACGATACGCACTCCGTAACCTAATATATATCTTATATGTCCTTGATAAAAATAATATAAGTATGCATGCGATGAAAATTCCACTTGCGCGTTCTAATTAATATCCCTTAACTTATTGTAAAAAGCGACCATTTTTTTGATGTACATAGATTACGTTTACATATGGAAGAACTTTCTTTATCTTTGTCCAAAATTCTAACTTAAGAAAGTTGTTAATTTTGAAGTCGCCATTGTATCAAGAAAGTTACTATTTTTAATAGGCCCGGTTATCGGATTACCGTTAGATTTAAAAATCTCGACACTTGTGTCATATTTTATTAACATCCATTTCTTATATACCATAAACGTATATAGTAAGAATAATGAGAGTTTATTATTTTATAATTATCCAACAAGATCCAAATTAGCATAATTGACTTTTAAAATTTACGTTTGACTTTTTTTTAAGTCTTTATGTATGTTTTTTCCTCAAAATGACCCGTTACATCTCCATTTGTCTACTAGACTCTAAATATATTTCATGTAAAACATTGTTTCGAACAACTTTTTAGTTTTAGTCGAGATTTGAATCTCGACAGAAAATGACCAAAATGCTCTTACAAAATTCTGCTGAAACTTATTTTATTTTTAAGGGGATGTAAAAATTTGACTTTCATCTTTTTGACCCATTATTAAGTGATTTAAAAATAAACAAGCCTCGCGGCAAAGTGAAACAACATTCCGAGCAACTTTCATGTTTTGCCAGTAGGCTAAAGACTGACCAAGAAAGTGCTCGAATTGCTCTTTTAAAAAATTATGTTCCAGCTTTCTAATTTGAAAAAAAATTTTTAATTTTTTTTTTCAAGTGTTGTAATTTTTTCACTTAAAGTGATAATTCCGATTAAGAGTCTCCATCTTATATTAAAACATTCGTAAAAATAAACTTGATCTTATTTAAAAATAAAAATCAATTCTTATGGAATCTCGAATCTCAAAATACGTGTCAAATTTTGCATTCAAGACCGTGTATTACGAATCGCTCCAAAAGTTTATTTTTTGACTCAAAAATCAATTCATATCAAGTTTAAAACCTACCTGAAACAAGATATTCATATCGTTAATTTTCCACTAATCAAGCAAGTGTTTGAACGGATTTCATCACAAACAATCATCAATAACGAATTAAATTGCGAAAATAATGATTTTGCTAGTAATAGAAATTACTTATGATGATTCACTAAGAAAGATCGGAAAATAAATAGTTTCGCCTCGTTCCTTCGTTCCTTAGCTATTTGATTCCTTAATCGCGGCTCGAAACACAACAAAAATCTAACCAAGCCTCAAATCTATATAATATTGCAATGTATATATATATATATATATATATATATATATATATATATATATATATATATATATATATATATATTGCACATATACGAAATTTTATCAAATCATATCATAATGGTGACCCCATTACATAATATCAATAGTACAACTCGAATGTACGCGTGTAACGATAATCGAAAGGCATATGTATACATAGCGGTCCGACGTAGAACGGATATCGTGTATATATATACACATACATATATAAATACCCCTGATTTATAATAAGCCACGACGCGCTTGGTATAAAGTATACAAACAAAGGCCTAGCAACAAGCACATAAAGGATCGGGAAGGATTGGGCGCGCGGATATCGGACATCGGTGAACGACTCGTGAAATTTTTTCGAAAACAGTCATAGTCCAGGTTTTGAAAAACGACCTAGTTCGCTATGACTCGTGCTCTGATACCAATCTGTAACACCCTCAAATTTACAACGCAGCAGAATACAACATTGGGGTGCTACTTCATAATATAAGCTCACGAGTCACGGTAAACTACATTTAATTTTTATTAAAAAGATCAGAGTTACAAGGTCCCAATAACTTTATAAAAACTCATTTCAAATAATCCACAACATGTTTAAGTTTCTTTAAAAGAAAACATTTTATCATATGTGCAAAGTTCACCAAGTCCACGTCCTTCGATATCCGCATTCCATCCCATCCAAGCTAGCAAGCATATACCTGAGATAAACATGCTAAAAAGTCAACGAAAACGTTGAGTGAATCCATAGAGTTTATAAACAATCATTTTGAACACAAGCATAGCAAAACATATTTAGGTTCATAAAAATCAACAACGATGCTATAAAAAGAAATCACGAACCAACCCTTAACTATGTAGCCCACCTGGAGTTGATTAGTGCTACACACTCCCAATACTAAATACAATATGTCCCCGTATGCCCTCGCAAGGAACACACGCCAGACAGGTCGTTAGGCCAAAATAGATATATTATTATTGCATCAGCGTCCACCGGTTAGTGGTGATTGACGGTTCATGAAGGAAGGGCCACAACAATACACTCATAGCAACGTTCACATAATAAAATCACATGTGTTCGATTTTCTAAAACAAGCATGTATCTCCCTCGCGGGTTTTTAAAACACAAAAAGAGTTAAATGCGAGGCTATGAACTCACCTTGATGTTGCAGAACAATTGGCGGAATGCAAATACTAGGCATACACAATAAAAACCAGAACGGGTCGATCAAGGAGTCGCAGTATATCTTAATGGCGATGACCCACCAATTTAGGATGATGTATTTGGGTTTTCAAATGGATGGTTACATCGACACGACAAATTAATAAAAGACTCAATTCCCAAATTATAACACTTCGGTGGTTGACTAAGTGAAATGAGCCAAAAGAGTAAAAGCAAAATATGTAATATATCCCCGTATATATTACATAAGAAAACAGACGCGTATAATTCATGTTGGGAATTATATAACCAAAGGCAAACATTCGAAAGCGCATTATTTAAAGTGTATAATTCTTTATAAGTATTATATATAATAAATGTGAGATATTAATTAAAACCATATTATCCGACACGCGTTTGGAAAATTACAAAATAACTCATTAAAGATTTATTTAATAAACGTAAACATACGTTTTAAGGTTACAATTTAGACAATTAATGTCTTTAAAACTTTTACAAGAGTTTTAATTAGTCTTTTAGTCGTGACTTGTACAATAATATATTATAAGTTAATGTTTCATTTTAAAATATTCGTTTTGTTTATTCTAGACTCCGATATTACGGTTAAACTTTATTCATAAAATAAATCGTTAGCTCGAATATTCACGTTAATAATAAACGTTTTTAAACAAAATGATAATAATATATTAAATATTTTTATTAAATAAACTACGATAAATAAATAAGATTTAATTTGTTTCGTGTCGGTACGCGTTGATCTCGTTTTCGAGTCAGACAATTTGAAAAGCCAAAAATTTATGATTAAAATTATGTAATAATAATAATTATGATTTACTCTCAAAATAAGTTCCGAAAAATTATCAGTTATGCGATAATTGTTTTCACTTGAAAATAAAAGTCAAACGTCGAGTCAACCCGAAAAGTCAAAGGGAAAAATAGTCATTTAGGGTTCCGAAAATTGACGGTTGTCACAATAAACGACCTATGTTAAACCTTAAACTAGGATCTCCTTTTATATATACAAGGAGTCCTTTATAAGATAAATGCCGAACTATTTGGAAGTTGTTACAATTCAAATACAAATATAACAGATATACATTCCTTATTTTTCTCTTTGCATCCTTATCTCCAAGTCAGCAGCTTTGACCATCAGCAGTATTAATCTTTCTTCTAGCAGTATTAACTAACTCTGGCAGTACTAAGTTTGTATTGGCAGTACTAACTCCATTAGTACCGTTAGTTATACCTTGGCAGTATTAACTCTTGTGAAGATTTATTCCCAACAATCCTCCCCTAAACTTGTGATTTATCTTTAAATCCCAAGTTTCTTCTGAATTAAAGCCCTAGTCCTCTTCCTTTTGCTGAAATTTCCTTCAAACATCCTTCTACTTCTGCACTTGAGATCTTATAAACCTTAGAAGTTCAAAAGCCTGTGAACTCTCATGATCAACCTCCAATTTCTTTTTCAACATCTTGGAAATCATCTCTTGACTTAGAGGGTATTTCTTCTCTGTCAGCATATGTATGGCTATACCATTCTGCATCAGTAAAATGTGAATACCACAAAAATCATATAAACTCTAGCTTATCACATTATATTCATGCTGATTCTTCCATATTTCATCTTCTTCATCAGGCTCAAATAAAGTGTGCAGATCTCCCCAAAGCATCAAATCATATCCTTCAGGTCTTGAAGCACTATACCTTTCTTTGACTAATCTGTACAACTCCTCTACATCTTGTTGTTATTCAAAGTCTTCAAGTCATCTCACTCTAAAACCTTGTAGTTCTTGGAACTGCCATCTCCTCAAAAAAAAAAAAAAAAAAAAAAAAAAAAAAAAAAAAAAAAAAAAAAAAATAAAACAAAAAAAAAAAAAAAAAAAAAAAAAAAAAAAAAAAAAAAAAAAAAAAAAAAAAAAAAAAAAAAAAAAAAAAAAATACAAAAAAAAAAGGATTTGATAATACATGAAATTTTTAGTCAAAGTGTAAGTCTTCCAATCCACAATTGGATACTTTGTAGAGAGAGATTCAACATCTTCTGCAAACTCTTCTCTTAGAATTATATCTAAAAACCCTTTGAGTTCTTCCTTCTCAGCATCTTCTTCTAACTTTTGTCTCTTAACAATCCTTCTTTTTCTTGGAAGAGATTTCTTTCTTTTTGATCCAGATTCTTTAACAACTTCTTTCATTTCTTCTTGTGTATCAACATCTTCTTCTTCAATCTTTTCAGGAGACTTTATCTTCTCAGGAGACTTCATCTTTTCAGTTCCATGCTCCATAGGCTCAATGTGTTGATTAAAAACCCAAACGTTTTCAAAGATTGGCCTAATCTCATTATAAGACATTCCCTTGAAGTCACTAATCTTGTAGTTTCCCTAATTCTTCAAGTATTTGATCATATTTCTCCTTGCCTGGGCAATTGTCTTTGGCTTTATCTTTAGAGCATGATACCTTATGACTGAAGGATCTTTCCAATCTATCTTCTTAGTAGACTTGGCTTCAGACATAGCTCTTTGTCTTTCCTCCTTTATCCTACTGTCTAGCATTTCTTTCTTCCATCCCTTGCAATCTTGCCCTTTGTTCTTCATTCATTTGTTCTTCTAGTCTAATGGCTTCAGCAAAACTTAACCTTTCTTGTTCAAGCTCCTTCTAACGTTTCTTGGGCTCAGACTCTGTCATTATTGCTTTTCCCTTATCTTTTCTTGTCCTTTGCTCTTCACTCCTTCTTCTATAAGTAACAGCTCTTCCAGCATACAATAGTCTTCCTCACAGTACTAACTACTGGACTTCACTAGCAGTACCTTTTGTGCACCTGCAGTACTAATTCACACATCCTTCTCACTGCTTTCCTGATCTTGAATGACTATCAGTGGTAGTCACTTCTTAAATAAATGGTTCAGTTCAGTGCTTGCTTTCCTCTTAAAAGTCTTGCATCAGATAATTTCCTCCCCTGTTTGGAAGAATCATCTTTAATGTCTTCATTATCTGAATGAACAATCCTAGCTTTTCTCCTTGTTTTGCCAGTCTTGTTCTAAGACTCTAGCTTATTGACCCTGAGTATGAGCTTAGTAAATGCAGAACTATAGGTTTTCTTTGTCTTCCTCAAGTCATCCTCCAACACTACAATCCTGTCAGAAAGTTTGGTAACTAAATTCGCTAATTCATTAAGTTTCAAGCTACACTCATCACTTCCATGTGAGTGAACAGCATGGAGAGGTGAGTCATGGGGTGTAGGAAAATGTTGCTCTACTCCAGGTGATGGTTGTGTTGGTGATGGTTGTGTTGGTGCAGCAGTGGTATGATCAGGTGAATGGGAAGGTTCAGGTGAGGGTGAAGGTTCATGTGAGTGGGAAGGTGAGGATGTGATTCTTGAAGGTGAAGTGGAAGGTTCAGTAACATCTAGCATAGTAGGAAATAAAGCAACTTCCTGGCCTGAATATCCCTTTGTAGGCCTCTTCATATTGTTAAAGACTTTGACACTAAGAGAGGGTACAGGATATGTTCTTGAATGTTGTTGAAGTTGGTTCCTCTGCATATCTAGGCATATTTGAATGAACCTAGGGTACATTAAAAACTTATGGGGGCTAGAAATATTTGACACCATATGCTCAAAAATCATCCTAGAAAAATTATACTTCCTATTGGTAGCTAAACAGATAACAGCAGTGGCAATGTTACTACTAAACTGCTCCCAAGCAGTCTTCTTTGGGCTAAGGCAATGAAGAATATTGTGAATAAGAAACCTCCATTGAGGTGAAAAAGCACCCTTTTGAAAAGTTACTATTCTGAATCCAGTGTATATCCCATAAGTGCCAATGGCTCAAAAAATCTCCGAGTTGGAATATAAGTAATACCACTGATCATCCAACTTGAGAATGTCGTCTTAAATATGCTTCATGATAGTCATGAGTGACCATCAATGGTAGCAATTAATCTGGACTATCCATTATCATCAGTAGAAGCTTCAGCAGACCTCCAAAATTGTTTGATAAACGAGACAGAAACAGCTGGCTTCTTTGTGAGTGCATAACAAATGTGACTTCGATTTAGGAAATCGATGACTTGATGAAACCCTGCACTTCCTGTAGATTTCTCTAAAAATGCTACCATGTTGTGCTTGTCACAAAATTCTAAGTTTGCCATGAATAAAAGTGTGAGTAATCGTGTGGGATATGATCGTGGATGAATATATGAAGGCTGGAGAAAGTTAATTGAGATTTAAATAGAGAAACGTAGAGATATGGTTTGACCGACTTAAAGAAATTGAGTTTATCGTGATTAAATCAAACGTATATATAGAAAGATCATGAAAGTCCAATTGGTCAAACCCCTATATCATAGGAATTTGGCGGAAATATCTCAACGGCTCTATTAATTAATGAAAAATCTGTTAGAGCCAAACAGTACTAACGGTCATCTAGCAGTACTAAATTTGGTCTAGCAGTACTAAAATAAGCCTAGCAGTATTAACTTCTCCACCCAAAAGCAGTACAAACTCCAAAGTTTTGTATTACTCAAAAATAACTTCACACAATCTCTCTTTCTGTTTTTAAGCTCACATTTAATCTCTCAATTCTTTTAACTCACTTTGCACTCTGTCTGTTTTTCACACATCTCTCTTTCTGTTTTTCACACAAAGTATAGTTTTTGGCAAACTACCAGCCATTAACGGATTTGATTAGTCTTTACCAATAGCCGTTTGCTTTGACTAGCCAATGCTTCATTGTAAAAACATGGTGCATTGATGACCATATAGTTTTGAGTAAACTATCAACTATCAACGGATTTGAGAAGTCTTTACCAATAGTCGTTTGCTTTGGACTAGCCAATTCTTGATGTCTATAAGACATGGTGAACTGATGACCATTTGTTGTGTGGTGTTAAAACCAACACTTGAAGAACAAACAACATTCCTCCCCTCAAATAATGAACCATTGAGTAACCAATTTCACACTTTATTGCTTATCCTGAAAGAGTTAGCTCATAACCAAGAAAACATAATCTAACCATTTTTCTTGTTTAGCAGTATTAAATGGTACTAACATGATTAACAATGAGACATAGAAATAACTAGCAGTACTAACTATAAGTAACAGTTTTGACAAACAGTTTTAAATATAACTAGCAGTACTAATTATAACTAGCAGTAGTAATTTACAAAAACTTAACATTACTAACATTTAACAAACTTTACAAAACAAACAAGAGATTTGGGCATTAGGGATTGAGCATTCCAATACTTGAGACCAAGTACTGAAATCTACCAGCATCAAAACCTATTTAAGAAGAATCCTGCTACATTATGTTCAGTGTCAATCTTAACCATTTGAATCAACTTTTTAGCATTGCAGTCTCTTATAAAATGATGCCTAATCTCTATATGTTTTGTTTGAGAATGTTGAACATGATTTTCTATTATGCAGATAGTACTATTATTGTCAATATAAATAACAGTATTCATAAAATTATACCCATAGTCCAGCAGTTGGTTTTGGATCCAGAGAACCTGCCCACAGTCAACTTGCCAGTAGCCACATAATCAGCCTCAGTTAAGAAGTGGCAACTACAGTTTTTTCTGCATTGCCAAGAGAATCAGCCTATTTTCCCAAACCTGACAACCTCCATAGTTGTTACTTCCTATCACTATGTGAATCTCCAGCATAGTCACTGTCATTGGATGCAACTACTTCCAATGGAGAATCCTAGAACCCTAGCCTAATGATGTTTTTCCTTTAAGTATCTAAAATCTCTTAAACAGCTAAGAGATGGGAAGACCCTTTAGGAGAAACCTAAACCTTGAACATGCACCACTGCAAACACGATGATATCTGGCCTGGATGCTGAAGGTACATCAAAGACCCATCAATAGATCTATAAAGATGTTCATCAACATCATCAGCATCTCATCTTGAACCAAAGGCTTTTCCAAATCTGTTGGAGTAGAGGCAGACTTCACATCTGAGTAGTTGAACTTTCTCAAAATCTCATGGACATACTTATCTTGACTGATAAAAATTCCTTTCTTTTGTTGTTTGACCTGTAATCCCAAAAAGAAGGTGAGTTCTCCTATAGAACTCATTTAAAATTTATCCTTCATAAGCTTCTCAAAGTCATCACATAATTCCTTCATTGTAGATCTAAAGATAATGTCATCCACATAGATTTGAACAAGCAAGATATGTCCCTTATGTCTCTTGATGAATAATGTTTGGTCAATCTTTCCTCTTTCAAAACCATTGCACAAGAGATAATTTGCCAAAGTGTCATACCAAGCTCTAGGTGCTTGATGCAGGCCATATAATGCTTTCACTACCTTATAGACTTTATTAGGATGGTCAGGATCTTCAAAACCTGGAGGTTGACATACATATACCTCCTCTTCAATCTGACCATACAGGAAGGCACTTTTTACATCCATTTGGTAGACCATAAAACCCATATAAGAAGCATAAGCTAGGAACAGTCTGATGGCCTCAATTCTAGCCACAGGAGCAAAGACTTCATCATAGTCTATGCCCTCTTCTTGAGTATGTCCTTGAGCAACAAGTCTTGCTTTGTTTCTGATGACAATCCCCCTTTCATCTTTCTTGTTTCTGTATACCCACTTTGTACCAATTGCTCTATGACCTTTAGGTAAATCCACAAGAATCCAGACCTTTTGCAGTTTGAACTAAAGAAGTTCCTCCTGCATTGCTTCTACCCATGTTGGATCTCTAAGAGCTTGAGAAACTCTTTTTGGTTCTTCCTAAGAGAGGAAACAAACAAAAAGACATGTATGAAGATCCTGATGAGTCTTCCCTTCATATATAGCACTAAGAAATCCTTTTTCAGAGTAAGAAGTTTTCATCCTTCTTGTCTGAACAGATGACTGCACATCACCAATCACATGCTTAATTGGGTGATCTTTATGAATTCTTGTGTGAGAGAGTTGGTAGGACTTCTTAGATAAGGAAGTTTCCCATTCAATGCTTGGTCCTCCACATGTGAGTCTTCAGATGCAGGACTAGGTCCTACCAAGTCTTCAGGAGTAGCAATATTAACTTCAGGGAGAGCAGTACTAACTTCTCTACTACCAGTATTAATATCTGGTCTGGCAGTATTAACTTGTTGATCAGCAGTACCATTTTCCTTAAGACTGCTACCATCATGAGACTCTTCTGTAGCATCATCTTCATCATGTAACTCCATCTTATCCTTCTCTTTGAGCATCATCAACATTTTTTGTGAAGCATAACGAAAATATGAGCATCCTCCAAATTGGGCATTACTAATGGCAATCTTGAGCTTGTTGAGAAAGATATGCCTAGACTCAGAAACTCCTGTATACCTGCAAAATCATTAGAAGATTTTTCCTTAACCACTGTACATAATTCATTGATTTGAGTTAGAGAATCAAGATCCAAACATCCACTTGGACCATTTCCATCATCATAGGCTTATTCTCTAAGAACCAATATGCAAGTTTTCCTAAACTTTTCTGCTCTATTGTTGTATACCCTAAAAGCTTTACTACTCAAAGAGTATCCAACAAAGAAACCTTCATCACTTTTGCCATCAAACTTGCCTAAACTATCCAAAGTATTAAGAATAGTAACATGACAACCAAATGGTCTCATAAAACTTAGAGCTGGTTTAAAACCTCTAAAAAGTTCATAAGGTGTCTTGTTATGAGGCTTAACTACTAAAACCCTATTTTGTACATAACAAGCAGTAGAAACTGCTTCTGCCCAAAATGTGGTAGGTAACTTAGAGTCAGCTAACATTGTTCTAGCAGCCTCAATGAGTGTCCTATTCCTCCTCTCAGCAACACCATTTTGCTGAGGAGTCCTAGCTACACTATATTCTCTCTTAATACCTTTTTCTCTGCAAAAATCATCCATAACTTTGTTCTTAAACTCTGTTCCATTATCACTTCTGATTATTTTCACTTTCTTATCCACTAGGTTTTCTATTTCTTTGATAAAGCGCTTAAGGATCTCACTGGTTTCATCCTTAGTTGTTAAAAAGAAAACCCATGTAAATCTACTATAATCATCAGTGACTACTAAGCAATACTTCTTATGCATCAAGCTACTCACAAAGGTTGGACCAAACAAATCCATATGTAGCATAAACAAAGGCTTAGTAATAGGATTCAGAACTTTGGACTTACAAGAAGCTCTGTGTTGCTTCCCTTTAAGACAAGCAACACAGGTTTGGTCATTTTCAAAATGTTTTGTAGGCAATCCTCTTACTAGATTATCCTTGACTAGCTTATTTATGTTTTTAAAATTAATATGACCAAGTCTTCTGTGCCAAAGCATTGATTCATCTAATGTAGCCTTTGCAACAAGACAAGTCAAACTTTCTTTAGGAACAATGTTCTTCATATCAAAACTGTACATATTGTCCTTTCTAGGAACTTTAAGAAGTATCTGATTTTCATCAGGCAACTTAAAATTTGGAGACAAGACAAGACATTCAGTATCTGTAAAAAGGACATAGTTCTTTTTGTCACACATCTGTGAGACACTAAAAAGATTGAATTTTAACTCATTGACAAAGTATACATCTTCAAAATCAAGATTATCAGTCTTAAGAGTTCCTTTACCAGAAATTTTACCACCATATGCACCTCCTCCAAATGCAACATAACCTCCATCAAACTGCTTGAAATCAGAGAGATAAGCTATGTTACCAGTCATGTGCCTTGAGCATCCACTGTCAACAAATCCTTTATCATCAAGTTGTGGCTTGCCCTGCATAAAAGAATAAGGAAATTAGATTCCTTTTGGGACCCAAGCCATTACTGACTTGGATCTGCCCCGTGCATCAATGTAGTTATATCTGTTCAAAGTGATTGATGCACTATTAGGTTTGATAGGTCTCCAAACCCAACATGCTGAGGGCTTAACAACATTGAACCCATTTGCCCTGGCAGCATTAACTGATGTTCTATTTGGCCTAGCAGTATTAACTACTCTGGGCCTAACAGTATTAACAGGTGTTCTGTATGACCTAGCAGTATTAACTATTCTAGGCCTAACAGTATTAACCTTATGATTAAAATGCCTGTTAGTTAATGCTGGATTCTTATAAAAGGGCCTTTGGACAGTAGATTGTGCTGATTTGTAAAAATGAGTCTTTGGTCTAGCACAATGCACTGTTGGTTTTGGGTGAGCAGTATAAACTGACTTAGCAGTACTAAGAGGTTTTAGGCCAGTTCTCAGCAAAACTGCTCTTGGAGTCATATTTTTGTGGGTTCTATGGTGTGAGGTCTTGGCATAATAGTCATTATCCACCCTGTTGTAATTGTTCCCACTTACCACCTTTTTCTTTTGATGGTAAGTACAATTTTTCTGCACATGATTAAAGCTCCCACAAATAAAACAAGCCTTGTTATACATCACAAATTCACTACCTAGTTGATTGGACTTCTGACCATTCCAATTTCTCTGATTCCCTCTAGGACTTTGTGATCTATACATTTCTGCATACCTAACTGACTTTTTAACTAGTTTTTCTATTTTAGCAACAGCAGGAATAACAGTTTTGTTTTTAGGATTAGTCTTAGACTCATCTTATTCCTCATCATCTGACACCCACTCCTCAATAATTGGAGCATCATTATTCTTCCTTACTTCTTAGGTTCTACTTCACTAACACTCTTACTAGTGTTAGACCCACAACCTTCAACAAAGCTACTTTTTACCTATAATTCTTGTTCTTTTACCAAAGACTTATCAGAATTCTCCTTAGAATTATCTGATTCCTTATCACAAACAACATTAGACTCTTTCTTACTATTCTCAGGACCATAGCCTTTGAATTCAGGCTCTTTGAAATCATCTAGACCAGAATAAGACAGATCTAGTTTGTTAGGTCTATTATAAATTAAAGGATGAGGTGGAGGAACTGCACTATATCCCAAACCCTTTTTACTTTTGTCAGTTATCTGACTTTCTAACAACTGATCTAAGTCTTTTGAGGCCTTATCAAAATTTTCAATTTTAAATTCAATGCCATCTTTTTCTTAACTTTTTCAAACTCTGTTTTAAGCATATTAATTTCATATTGTTTGATTCCTACTTCTCTTTTAAGGACAACAACTTCTTCACTAAAAAGAACCTCATTCTTCCTATATGTGACAAGTTGTACTTCAACAGTATCTAGTCCTCTTTTATAAGTAGATGCCTCAAATTTAGTTTGAAGTTGTTTAGCAAGCAGATCATCATATTGTTTCTTAAGAGTTTCATAGTTATTCAGACAAGTTTTAGAGCAAGTTTTATCAGTGTATACCTCTGTGTCTGAAAATGCCATTAGAGCCATGTTTGTCTGAACTTGTTCTTCTGCCATGTCACTCCAATCTAAACCTACACCATCAATAGCCAACATTGCCTTGGAAGTGTCTTCTTTGTTTCCTTGCTTCCTCATGTTATCTTTATTTCTGAACTGATCTTCCTTGCTTCTTGATGCTCTGCACTCCCTGGCAAAGTGTCCTAACTTATGACAGTTGTAACACTCCACCTTAGATTTATCATATCCAGCAATATCATTACCATTAATGAAAATCTTCTTGCATGTCTTCTGATAGTACTTCTTTGCTCTCACACTTAGCAAAGAGAGTTGCCACTTCAAATCCATTGCTTCCAAATCATCTTCATGAATTTGCTCTAAGTCCTGATATAGGACATTAGAACCATTCGGATTTTCAACCATGAAAGCATACACATTATTATCACTGACACTTGTAGTGCAAACTTGTGGACTGGCAGTATTAACACTAGGGCTAGCACTACTAACTTGTGAATAAGCAGTGTTAGCATCATTGGTACTGCTAGAGTTTGGTGCAGTCATGAAGGCCAAGTTTTGACCACCACTGGATGTACCAACAATTTTCTTTATCTTTTGCTCAACAATTTTGAAATTGTTATGCAAATCATCTATACTCATAGTCTCAATCTCAGGCTTATTCATCCAAACAACTACATGAGTATTCCACTCAGGTGGTAAGCTGCTTAAAACTTTT
Organism: Tanacetum coccineum; assembly: GCA_026074375.1. Lineage (NCBI taxonomy): Eukaryota > Viridiplantae > Streptophyta > Magnoliopsida > Asterales > Asteraceae > Tanacetum > Tanacetum coccineum. Next base: position 55,492 of record BQNB010001622.1, on the reverse strand, counting down.
AAGTTTAAATCTTATTGGGAAATGATCACACCCAAGATAGCAAGCCTACTGACTATCTTCTGAAGCCTATTGAAAATAGAGTCAAGAGACTCTGCACTTGTTGCACTGAATTTCTCATACTGTTGCTTCAAGAGAGTTTTCTGAGTTTTCTTGGTAGCTGCATTACCTCCAAATCTTGTTTCAATGGTAGCAAACATAGATTTACCATCTGGATACTGACTGAATGTTAGCTGATATTCATTTGGAAGTGCCATGAGTAACTGGTATGTGCTTAATTACACATACCATTTTCCATTAAAAACGGACTTAAAAGACTAAAAACGTACCAAAAATACATTGTATTTGTATGTTTTGTATTTGAATTGTGCAGGAAACGGATATTCAAGAAAAGGACAAAAAAAAGCCAAAAACGACCAAACCAAGCACGGGATGGAAAAGACAAACTCAAATCAAAGCCAAAGTCAGAAAGTCAACCCAGACAAAGTCTAAAGTCAACCAAATGAAGAAAATACAACTTAAGGGACTAAAATTGCCAAACCTCAAGTTGTATTACAAGAATAAAAAGACAAGGGCTGAGATTGCAAATTGGGTGCAATATAACTTTAAGGGCCAGTTCTGCCAAGTGCCTAAAGTTGTATCGTGAAGGGACGAAAATTGCAATGAAGTTATAAGAGATGAGGGGCCAAAGCTGCCAACCTACCCAAAACCATTTTTCCCGCCTAAACAAAACCCCATATACAACTCATGGGTCCCCTTCACCCTCTTTTACCCTGCAACCTCTACAACCCCATGGATAAAACATTTCCCCCTTCTCTACTATCTCCCCCCAGCTTTATAATTGCCATGTTGGCAATCTCTCACCATTTCCAAGTGATTTCGATGGCTTAGATGACTCAAAAAGAAGCACAAAAAGATTGAATGGCTGAGATTTGTTTTAGAATCCCCTCACACAACAAGCACACTTGGGTTTTGTCTCTACAAAGAAACACAAAAGAAAGAAGACGAAGGAACCAAGAACTTAATTCATTTTAGTATAAATAGGACCATTGTAACCCAAAAATAGAGAGTTTTTAGTTTTTATCGAGTTTTTTAGTTTTTATCTAGTTGTTAGTTAAGATTCAGCTTATTTTTATGCAATTTTATTTTTCCAAGTCTTGTAACTTTAACTTTCGTCTTAATACAAATTTGGAGTTTTTAAGTCAATTCTTGATTCTCTGTATTTCCTTAGTTAAAAGCTTTACTTAATATGTTTTAAGTCTTATAAAATCATATAAGCCATTTTTCTTAACTCCTTAACTCAAATACTAAGAATTTAAGTAAAGTCACAAAAAAAGTCCACACTCAAATATACCACAGCTTATGGATGATAAGCCAGTTCTAGATGGGCTTATGGACTCTCACTAGCTTGTTTCATACAAGCTAGAGCTTGTAGACTCTTTGTTTAACCCTGTTTTGAGCAAGGGAGTTGTAAGTTTTTATTTTTTTATTTTGCTATTTGATAATCTGTCTTTAACAAGTTAGGACCAAATCAGTTTAAAATAAAAAGAAAAATAATTTTTGAAAACTTTAAGGGGTGTTTAGAACAAGCAGTACTAACTCATAGTTAGTACTGCTGGTTCTATTTTGGGATTTTTAAAGGTAACTGGTAGTTAAAACTGTTAGTACTGTTAGTTCATTTTAGCTTATCAGCTTATTATTTCTGCTTATTTAATATTTCCTTAGCTTTTTAGAGTAGATTAACCATTTTCGTTTACTGTCTTTAGTAGAGCTTATTTAAGCTTATTTACCTTTTCAAAGCAATTTTCATAGTTTAGCAGTTTGTAGCTTTTTAGCTTATTTGCCGTTTTAGTTTATTTCAGTTGCTTATTCTTATGCTTAAGTGCTTATTAGGGGTGGTTAAATATCTGTTTTAGCTTGTCTGCTTATTTCTTGTTTCATTGTATTTTGTTAAAGCTAGCAGTACTAACTTAAAGCTAGCAGTACTAACTCAAAGCTAGCAGTACTAACTCCAAGTTAGTACTGTTAGTTAAAACTGTTAGTACTGTTGTTAGTACTGCTAAGTTTCTCTTGTTTAACTTGGCTAAATTGCTTGCTGAATTTGCTTATTTAGGGGTAGTCTAGCTTATTTGGTTTTGTCTTAAGTTTATTTGAGCTTATTTGTGTCTTAGTTTAAAAGTTTTAAGTGTTTTTACCATTTCTAGCTTTTATGCTTGTTCTAGCTTTGTTGTGCGGTGTGTTAGGTTCGAGCCGATTGTGCTAGTCGCCATGTGGAAACGTTGGAGTTTTGATTTTCATCGAACGAGCAATGAGTCCATGATGTTCAATTGTTTTCTTGATTGTTTTCGATTTGTCTTTCGACAATATATGTTTTCTAGCAGGATTATCACCGCCGAGTCATGTGAAATTGTGCTTTATGTGCTATTTGCTTTTTAAATGGTTAGTAAGTATTTAGGTACTTTGATGTTGCCGTGATGTGGCTTAGGACGTGAGTGAATGGGTATACTTACCCGGATGTAGATGAAGGTTGGTTTGAAAGGTACGAAAGCCCGATAGTATATTCTTGATTGGGCCTTGTTAACCCACAAGTGTGACTATGTTTGGCTAAGACCTAGCCGTGATTAAGTCGAGATCATTTCCCAAAATCTTGGCCGTCTGGCAAGCCCGGTATAATGAGCAATTTGATCGGTTGGGTATGAACCTGCGTGACGAACGTAGCCATTGCTAAGGCTTCATCGTAAGTAAGCATGGTTGGTTTGCTAGGGCTTCATAATAAGCAAGCATGATTGTTGATAAGCGTGGAAATGAGCAAGTGTGATAAAGTGCCTAAGTAAATCTAGGCCGTAATGTTAAGTCATCGTAAAATGACGAATAGGCAAATATGTGCTTATATGATTTTGTGGTTATGTGTAATGATTCTATAATGCATTTGATGGGGTCATATGTACTCCGGAATATTTTTACAACTGGTGGTGCATTATTTAATGAGACCGGGAGGGCGACATGTGTTTTGATTTTGGTTAGCGACGTATGTTTTGGTTTTGCGTAGCGGTGTGCACTTGGTTTTGTTGATAAATCACCAAATTGAGTTGGGTTGATTTTTCGTCACTAAAAGCCTTCCATTTTAGGAATGGCGTTCTAAAATTTTATCGGATAATTCCGTGACGTATTTTGCCTCTTATGATAAGAGCGATTGTAATTATATTTTTGATTTCGTTGGTATAAATTACCTTTTGTTTTGTTGACTTTCCGTTTGGAATAGTCAAAGCGGGTTAAGTATCGTGTATTCATTGAGTGCGAGCGTTGCCAAATCAGTCAGGTGACGAAGAACCTGTTTCACCACGAGCGAAGTTAAGATGAGTAAGAAAGGACGAGCACCGCGGTCGACGCTGCCTTTTGGTGGGGAATGTAACAACCCGAGTATCACGACACGTATGACGATCGCGGATTCGACGTGTTAATTATTATTTTATAAGTCTCTAGGATTGAACGTCGACATTTAAAATTTTTATTGTCATGGGTAATTATTTTTTGTATTTATTTAATATAATTTGGACGAAAAATTTCATAATTTTATTTTTAACCGATTCGCGAGTCAACGTTTATCCCAAACTATGATAATTATTTTACAACATAATTGATTTTAGTCGTTTATGCTATATAAAGTTTGGTGAAACTTTCGATTTTATTGGGAAATTACAAGCCGTGATTGAGTTTCTATTTGTTTTTAGCGTCGGAGAAAGTTAGAAAAATTTATATTTAGCTCCGAGAGCGTGATTATTTTATTTTTATATTTTATGGTTTTTCCTCGTGTTTTTGTAAAAAGCGAGTCAAGGATCGAGATTTACGTGATTTAACATTTTATTAAATGTTTTAAAATAAATTTAGTGGGACGAAATAAAAATATTTACTGTATTTTGGTGTGACCCTGGCTTCTTGGTCGGTATGGGGAAAAGAAATGTTGGGCTTCTAGTATTTTATGAGACAAAATAAATAAAGAAGATGAAACATACAGGATCAAAAATCTTTCATTAAGGAAATTCTCACTAAAGATGGTGAATTGTAGAAGATATGCTTAAAAGATATGAAGATTTGGTCAAAGATGTCAAAGATAAAGATTAGGAAAGTTTTAAGGAGGTTTAATTAGTTTCCTAATACATTAATGATTCCTTTATAAGTCTTGATCTCTCCCTATATAAAGAGATCATAGACACATAGTTTTGAGTATCCTTGTGCACAGAAAAACGTGTGTGTGTGTGTAAACACGTAGAGATGTAGACGTCTAGTGAAGAAGTGTGTAGCCCCAAGGATCTTTGATCCCTGATAAGTGCTTAATTACACATATCTTTTACCTCTAAAAACGAGCTTAAATGACCAAAAACAGACAAAAACTGCCAAATATATGTTTGTTTCATTTTGTATTGTGCAGGAAGTTGGATATCATCCAAAAGACTAGTGTGTTGTGGTGAAAACCAGCAAATGACAAAACTGAGCATGGAAGAAAAGACTGTGCAAAATCAAGGCCAAAGACCAAAAATTGCCAATGTTCAGAGTCAATATTAATGAATCTGCAGTCAAACCAGGCCGGAACTGAAGAATACTGTTTGGATGCAATCTTAACCCCATCTGATGGGCCGGTGGAAAGACACAATAGTAATATTTATGCAGACTGTTGTGAAGACAATATGGGCCTCAATATTTACAACAGCCCATTTGTGTGCAAATGTGGACAAAGACTGTAAAGACTTTTGATGGCCCAAATCCTAGCCAGTTACAGCCCAACCCTCAGCCATGGTACACACAAAAAACCACTTCATAACCTTATGGCCCAAACCAAACCCAGTGGGCCCAAATACAAGCCCAAAGCCACAAAAGCCCACAATCATTTTTTATAAAACATAGGGGCCAAAATTGCAAGGGTTTCTAAAAGTTGTTTTATAGAAAAATAGAAAAATAAACAACTAGGGTGGTTTTGCAATTTGCTTAAACTTCCTTTACTTCTTTTTCTATTAAAACAGCAGGGACCATTATTGCCATTTCCAAAACCCTTTCTTTATTTCTTTTGTTATAAAACGGAGGGACTAATTGTGTCACTTTCCAAACATGTTTATAACTAAAAAAGGGCTTAAACGAAATGAAAAGAGAGCCAAAGTTGAGGGACCATCTTTGCCTCTTCCCCAAACATTACTTTTCTATACTGCTAAACAATATGTTCCATACCCTTTAACCGCCAAAAAAACTCACCCTTTTCCCTCAGTTTCAGCTTCCCAAAACACCTCTCAAGTACCTCTCCAGCTCTCCCCTAATCCTTTCTCCAACAACCCACATGACCCTATAACCCTTTTTCCTGGCAAAATCACAAACCCGAATGTCAACTATCATGGCTGGAAAATGAAGAGCAAGCCCTTTGGATAGGCTTGGATTTGCCCTTGGATGCATTGTACACTCACAGCTAGCACAACCCAAGACCAAAGAGAAGGCTAAGACTTGTATAAAAGGAAAGAGAGCAAGCCGAACAAAGAATCCTGTTTTTTACCTTTCTTAGTTTAAATTTTACTTAAGTTTGCTTTAAATATTATTGTACTCAGTTTCTTTTTAAGTTTTCGTTGTATTACTTTCAGTTTCAATACAAGTTAAGAGTGTTTGAGAAAAATTGCTATTGTCGAAATTTCAAGTATAATTCAAGTGTTTAAATTCTGTTTAGATTGATTAAATATGTGTTAAAAGTTATTAAAGCTCACTTGTAATCACTTTTCTTACCCTTATTTCACCAAAAATCAGTTAAAAAATCGATTTTTATATAAATAAGGGGGTGTTTGGCATTGACCTTAAAATGGGTCAAATGGGGTTGGTTATGGGTCAAGTGCACTCAGCCACTTTTGGCTGAGTGTGTGTGGTTTATTAAGCCACCTTAATCACCATTTTTAATTTAAAAATAAGTTTTTATGCCTCTTTTGGTTTCTGTCAAAATTTGAATAAGCCAACTCAAGCTTAAGTGCTCAAGCTGCTTATGCAGCTTAAGCACATTGTTTTTGTGCTCATTGTTGATGTTTCTAGCCATTTTAAAGCATCCCTTGTTCTGTCCTTTTAAATCTCACCAAGTAATAAGCCAAGTGTGAACATGTATTTGTGAAATCTGCATATTGTTAGCCCAAAATCAGCAGCTTTAATTAAGCCCTAAGCCCTCATCTTTTGAATATAAGCTCACTAGTCACCCCTTTAATTCTGTTTGTGGTTTATTTTGGCTAAAAAGTCCTTGAGAGCTTATTTGCATAAGCCCAAAAAGCTCCCTAGCCACTGCCTAACTTACCCTGGTGCTGAGCACCATTTTCAGCCCCTTATTTCTAGCTTATTTGATCTTAAGCATTAGGTTTTTATAGCTTTTTAATATAACTTATAGGTAGGTCTTTTAGGTTTAGCAGCTTAAATCCCTTAGATAGCTTATTAAGGCAGCTTAATATAAGCTTTAAAGTCCACTTTTTCTGTTTTATTTTAAAACTGTCATTATAGCTTATTTGCATATTAGCTTATTTAAGGGCTTATTTTGTTAGATATAAGCTTCCCTAGGTAGATTAAGTCTAGTTCAGTAGTATTGATCATTCTTTAGCTTATTTAGAGGCCTTAAGCTCAAAGAAAAAGCCAAAAAGCCTTTTGTGCTTATTAACTTTCTGTCACATAAAAGCCTTAGTTTTTTGGCTTATTTAGTGCTTATAATACATAAGTCCCTTCATTAATGTTGTTCCCCATAAGCTTTTCTATAAGTTTGCTTTTTGGAGTTTAGTCCAAAAATGCAATTTAGCTGATTTAGCACTTAGGTTGTAATCGGGGTCCACTCTCAGGGACAATTGTGTAATATTCTTTTTGTAGTTACCTTTGTATAGTCCTATAGTTAGTTAGCATGTTACCCAGTTAGGACGTGTGTCCTTTTTCAATGTTTTAGTCCCTAGGTTAACCACAGTTAGTTTATTTAATTTAAATAATTAAATTAGGTTTAGATTTTTAATTAGTTTAATTACTTTTTTATTTTAAACAAGTAAAATGTTGGGCATTTTTTATTTTTTTTTTAGAATTGTTAAATTTTTTCTTTATTAATTGTATTTTTTCAGAATTTTTATAACTTTTATTTTTTGTCTTTTTCTATTTACTGAGTTTTAATTAGTTTTTAACTTTTAAAAAATTTATAAAAAATCCAAAATTAATAAAAAATATTTTTCTTTTTATAAATTTCTTTTGTCATTTGTGTCTAGGAAAATATAAAATTTGCTTTAAGCTTAATTTTTCTTAAATTTCGTCTTCATAGACCCAGTTTTACGGATGACGTTTACCATTTCTTTTCGTTTTACTATTCAAACGACCTCCGTTTTGTTCTTGTTTTCTTTATTTTTAAAAATTTATCTTTAATTAGAATTTAATTTTGATTTGTAATTTAATTTAGCATTTATTTCTTAATTTTTAGTATTTAGGTTTCCCCGATACCTGATTCCGTACCCGTATTTTTAGTATAGATATTTAATTTTAAGAGTTTCCCTATACCTATATTTGTTCCGTAGTTTTTAAGATCCTTTTTAATATAACTGTTTCCCGTAGATTGAATAAGTTTATTTAATTAATTTTAGTTGTAATTCCATCAGTGTTTCCATCATATATTCGTCATCATTCAAATTTTTCATCAAACAGGATTACTTCAATTGGCAGCCTCGTTGGGACATACGACCAGGGTATAACTCATTCCGGAATTATTTTTATTATTGATCTTACTTGTGTTTTTATCTTTTGTGGATGGAATTTGACCTTTTGCCTTGTGTCAAGGGCATTTTCCGGTCAGGATCTGTATTCGGGTTGCTATATAAGTGTGTGTAATATCCAGGCGAATCAATCCTGTTAGATTGTAACCGTTCTAGAGTTGATCGTCTAGAATTGGGGCTTGATGGAAACGTATTAAATGAAAACCTTGTGATTAATCTTTGTTTCTTATTCCGCTTTGTTTTTTTATAAACTTTTGAACATTGTTATTTTCCTTGATAAGGGTCTAAACAACTGAGCCTTAAAACGAGTTCAATGATCTTAGGTTTCCCATTTGGTATCTCAAGCCTTGTAGCTCTCGATCTAGGATCATACAAGGTTTTTGAAGAAACCCTAAAAACCATTTATTTTAAGAAAATCGTGTGGTGAAGTGTTTTATGGGGTTTTGAAGATTTAGTGCTATAATGATGCTTATAATCGTCCTCTCTACCTGTTTGGGTATGCAATATGATTGGTAAGCTTTGTTACTATTTATTTGGGTTTCTTTTTGATCCGTTGTGCTCTAACTGATCAAACCCTAGACAATTAGGGTTTGTATATTTTTCGGATCTGATGTGGTGTATACACGGCTTGGTATGAATTCATTCAAACTCTTTTAGGGTTTTCTTGATAAGCCGTGATTGTATAAAGTTGGGGTTTGCACTAATGGTATCTATGGTGGTCATGATTTGGAAGAGAATGATGTTAATGTTATTCTTGATCATTATCGTGCTTAAATCAGAAGACATGGAAACTTTCAAGGCAATGATCTAGATCAGCTGGTATACAACTGGTAATAGGATAGTTACTATTGTTGGATTTGTATACAAAGTTAATGATGTTAAAGAAGATTAATGCTGCTTGGATATAGTTTCTGCTGTTTGTTTAAATTAGTGCTGCTCGACTCAGTTAATGCTGCTAGGGCTCAAGTACATACTTAATGTTGTCAAGGATGGTTAATGCTGCTAATGTACTTTGTGCTGCCTAGTATGGAAGAACAGTAGTAAGTCATGAGTTAATACTGCTAAGGTATAAAAGCAGTTACTACTGTTATTATTGTTGGTTAATACTGCTAGCGTTAAAAAGCAGTTACTACTGCTTGTGGTAAAAGCAGTTAGTTACTACTGCTCGGGTTTAATAAAGTTAATACTGCTTCCTATGTTAATACTGTTTGGGTTAAAGGAAGTTAGTACTGCTAGAAGCAATTACAACTGCTAGCCTTGTCCGATAAAAGAAGTTAGTACTGCTAGCTTTGACAAATATCGGATAACACACACATAAGATTTTTGGTTTTTGGTTCTTAAAGGTTTAAAAGGCTCGTTTTTGGATTTCTTGGATTAATTGATTACGAAGAGGGTTATTTATTGCTTATTTGAAGATGAAGTGGGATTCTTGGACGCGTGTTCTTATCATATCTTTTAGCCTTGGAGATAACTTGTTCGTGCTTTCATGGTTTTATTGATAAAGACTTGATTAATCTAGTTTTACCTGATGTAAGGAGGTACGTTGTAGTACTCATAGGTATTTACTATCACTTAAAGGGGTTACGTTGTTGTGCTCAGTGTCTCATTGAAGATGAGGATTTTATCAAGAGATCGAGGTCTACTCTCAGAGAAGAAGTGTGAGTTTCTTTATCATATTTTAGTGCAAGACATAAGACACAAGTTTGGGTTATTCTACATCTACATCAAGTTCGTTATACTTAGTTTTCTTCATCAGTGATCATTACAAAAAGCCTACATAGTTCGAGATTCAAGGGATGGTTAATACATTGGTTTCAGGGGAAGCTTAATTGACAAAATGTTTAACCATCAGGATATGTTCATGCACCACTTGAGAAAAAGCTGTTATGATTCAAGTTGCATATTTTCACAAGATCCCTATTGGATAATGACAAAAAGGGGAAGAAAAAGGTACAAAGTTATATGATTTTCAACTTATTATGTGTGGTGGCATGACATGGAGATTGATAACTTAAGGGGAAGATCTTAAGTTATGGGGATGCAATTTACAAAGTAATAATTTTGTTTCATTCTGGAAATGATTACATACTCAACTTCAGGGAAGTTTGGCTTTCTGATGAAGTTCGTACACAACCTTTGTTAGTTTTGTCAATAATCAAAGAGGGCATAGATTGTTGGGATTCTAGATTTGATGAGACAAAATAAAATAATAAGAATGAAACAAAAGGATCAAATTGTCATTAAGGAATTCTACAAAGATGGTGAATTGCTAGAAGATATGCTTAAAAGATATGAAGATTTGGTCAAAGATGTCAAAGATAAAGATTAGGAAAGTTTTAAGGAGGTTTAATTAGTTTCCTAATACATTAATGATTCCTTTATAAGTCTTGATCTCTCCCTATATAAAGAGATCATAGACACATAGTTTTGAGTATCCCTGTGTACAAAAAAACGTGTGTGTGTGTAAACACATAGAGATGTAGACGTCTAGTGAAGAAGTGTATAAGCCCCTAAGGCTGGTTTGATCCCTGTTAGATTGTAATAGTTTATAGAGTTGATCGTATAGAATTGGGGCTTGATGGAAACATATGAATTGAAAACCTTGTTGAATATCTTTCTTCTTATTCCACTTTATTTCTGATGACAATCCCCCCTTCATCTTTCTTGTTTCTGTATACCCACTTTGTACCAATTGCTCTATGACCTTTAGGTAAATCCACAAGAATCCAGACTTTTGCTGTATTGAACTATTGATGTTTCTCTGCATTGCTTCTAACTTGCTGGATCACTAGAGCTTTAGAAACTCTTTTTTGGTTCTTCCTGGACGAGAGGAAAAACAGCAAAAAGTACATGTATGAAGAGCATGAATGAGTCTTCCTTAATATTTAGCTCTAAGAAATCCTTATTTCAGAGTAAGGAAGTTGTCTTTTTCTTGTTGAAAGGATGACCTGACTTTACCTATCACTATGTTCAATTAGGTGGATCTTTTAGTGAATTCTTGTGTGAGGAGTGGTAGGGTATTGATAAAGATCTGTGGAATGTTCCATTTCCACTTCTTGGTCTTACTTGTGTGTCTTCAGATGCGCTATGGACTAGGTCCAACCATTGTTATTCAGGGGTTGTCAGTATTTACTTCAGCGGACAGCTGTACTAACTTCTTATATACTAGTATTAATTTATGGTCTGGCAGTATTAACTTGTTGAACTGCAGTACCATTATCCTTAAGACCGCTATCATCATGTGACTTTTTTGTAGCATCATTCTCATTTTGTAACCCATCTTTATCTTGTATTTGAGCATCAGCAACAGATCTTGGTGCAGCATCACCAAAATATGAAGCATCCTTCCAAATTGGCATTACAATGCAATCTTGATCTTGTTGAGAAGATGTACTAGACTCAGAAACTCCTTGTATACCTGCAAAGTCATTAGAAAATGTTCCTGCAACCACTGGTACATAAAATTTATTGATTGGGGTTAGAGAATCAATAACAAAAACTGCCACTTTGGACCAATTCCTTGCATCATAAGGCTTATTCTACTTAAGAAAACCCAATATGCAAGGTTTCCTAAACTTTTTTGGTTCTAGTTGGTGTATACCTAAAAGCTTTGCTACTTACAGGGATATTCAACAAATGAATCCCTCATCTCTTTCCATCAAACTTGGCCAAATTATCTAAGGTATTGAGAATAATAACATGACATCCAAATGGTTTCATGAAGCCTATAGCTGGTTTAAAACCTCTAAAGAGTTCATACGGAGTCTTGTTATGAGGCTTGACTATTAAGACCCTATTTTGTACATAGCAAGCAGTAGAAACTGCTTTTGCCCAAAATGTGGTAGGTAACTTAGAGTCAGCTAACATTGTTCTAGCAGCCTCAATGAGTGTCCTATTCTTCCTTTCAGCTACACCATTTTGCTGAGGAGTCCTAGCTACACTATATTCTCTTTTAATACCTTTTTTCTAATTTGGTCTAGCAGTACTAAAATAAGCCTAGCAGTATTAACTTCTCCACCAAAAGCAGTACAAACTCCAAACTTGTGTATCATAAAAAAAACTTCACACTCTCTCTCTTTCTGTTTTTAAGCTCACATTTTATCTCTCAATTCTTTTAACTCACTTTTTACTCTGTTTGTTTTTCACACATCTCTCTTTCTGTTTTTAAGCTTACCAATTCTCTCTATTCTTTTGGCTCACAAATTCACACAAAGTATTGTTTTTGGCAAACTACCAGCCATTAACGGATTTGAGTAGTCTTTACCAATAGCCATTTGCTTTGGACTGACCAATGCTTTATTGTAAAAACATGGTGCATTGATGACCATATAGTTTTGAGTAAACTATCAACTATCAACGGATTTGAGAAGTCTTTACCAGTAGCCGTTTGCTCTGGACTAGTCAATTCTTGATGTCTATAAGACATGGTGAACTGATGACCATTTATTGTGTGGTGTTAAAACCAACACTTTTAGGAACAAACAACATTCCTCCCCTCAAATAATGCATCATTGGGTAACCAATTTCACACTTCATTGTTTATCCTAAAAGAGTTAGCTTAAAACCAAGAAAAACATAATCTAACCATTTTTCTTGTTTAGCAGTATTAAATGGTACTAACAGGATTAACAGTGAGACATAGAAATAACTAGCAGTACTAACTATAAGTAACAGTTTTGACAAACAGTTTTAAATATAACTAGCAGTACTAATTATAACTAGCAGTGTCCATATGCTCCTCCACCAGAAGTAACATAACCTCCATCAAAGTCTTTGAAATCTGAAAGATGGGTTATGTTTCCAGTCATGTGCCTTGAGCATCCACTATCAATAAATCCTTTATCATTTAGTTGTGAATTGCTCTGCACATAAAACTTATGAAGTTAGTTTTCTTTGGGGACCCAAGCCATTACTGACTTGGATCTGCCTCGTGCATCAATGTAATTATATTTGTTGAAAACCAGTGATGCACCATTGGGTTTGATGGGTCTCCAAACCCAACATGCTGAGGGCTTAATAGCATTAAACCCCCTTGCCCTGACAGTATTAACAGTTGATCTAAATGGCCTACCAGTATTAAACCTTTGATTAAAACACCTTTTTGTTAATGCTGTCCTTTTGTAAAAGGGCCTGTGAACAGTTGATTGTGCTTGATTTTGAAAATTTGTCCTTGGTCTAGCACAAAGAATTGTTGATTTGGGGTGAGCAGTATAAGAAGGCCTAACAGTATTAAAAGACCTAGCAGTACTAAAAGGTCTACCAGTGTTAACAGACCTAACAGTATTAACAGGCCTTGCAGTATTAAAAGATTTTAGGCCAGTCTTCATTAAAACTGCTCTTGGAGCCATATGTTTGTGTGCACTGGGATGAGAGGTTTTAGAATAGTAGTCATTATCCTTTTTGTTATAATTATTTCCACTTACTATTCTTTTCCTCTGTTGGTTAGGACAGCTGTATTGAATGTGATCAAAACTCCCACAGATAAAACATGCCTTGTTATTAAAAACAAAGTTACATCCTAACTGATTGGATTTTTGACCATTCCAATTCCTTTGGTTTCCTCTAGGTCTTTGTGACCTGTACATCTCTGCATACCTAACTGACCTCCTAACTGGTTTTTCAGGTTTAACAAACTCTTTCTTAGTAGCAGTAGGTATAACAGTTTTCTTTTCAACCTTAGGGATAGGCTCACCTTCATCCTCATCATCTGACACCCAATCTTCAATGATTGGAGCACCATTATTCTCTTTTGCTTTCTTAGGTTCCTCTTCCCTAACATGATTAGCAGGACAGAAAAACTTTTCTTTCCAATCTTTGTCTACCTTAAGTGGAGACTTAACAGAGCTAGTTTTAGAATCAGTCTTTTGTTGTTGTTTTAAAGAGTCATCAGTATTCTCCTTAGACTTATCTGACTCTTTATCACAACTAGTGGTAGGCTTTAACTTGAATCCGTAGGTACATACTCATTTACCTCAGGTTGTTTGAATTCTTCAAGACCAGAATAAGATAAGTCTAAAGGTGTTGTTCTATTAAGAATCAAGGGATGAGGTGAGGGGACAGCATTATAAACAAAACCCTTTATGCTCTTGTCAGTTACCTGACTTGCTAATAAATCATCTAAGTCTTTTGCTGATTTTTCAAACTTTGCAATTTTAAACTCAAACCCCTCATTTTCTTCCTTAACCTTTTCATGTTCACTCCTAAGTAATCCCATTAGATATTCCTTGTGACCTACACTCCTTTTAAGCAAAGCAATTTCCTCAGAAAAAAGGACTTCAAATTCTTTATATTTAATGATTTGTCCTTCTAAAATCGATAAACCTCTTTTATATGTAGAAGCTTTAAAACCAGTATCATCTAATTTAACAAGTAAATCATCATACTGTTTCTTTAGAGCTTCATAATTTTTTTAAACAAGATTTAGAACAAGATTTATCATTTGTTATCTCAGAATCTGAGAATGCCATGAGAGCCATATTTGCTTGAATTTCTTCCTCTGCCATGTCACTCCAATCAAATCCAGCACCATCTATAGCACACATTGCCTTTTCAGAAGCATCTTCAATCCTTACTGCCTTTGATGAGCTACCTTGATTCCAATTTCTATTGTCTTTACTCCTTGGTGCTATGCATTCTCTGGCAAAATGTCCCATTTTATGGTAGTTGAAACATTCTACCTTTGATTTATCATATCCAGCAGTACTGCTTCCATCAATTAAAAACAGTAATTATGAACACAAGATACAACCAAATGCTTCAATATTATTGATAAACAACAATACGAGTACTCTTGACCTAGTACTGGGGTTACAAACCTTGAAGCTTACAATGAGATGCTGTGTAGGTATGTGTATGATAATGAGATGAATGAGGTGTATGAGATATTAAACTAGATGCCCTAGGATCTCCTTTTATACACCAAGGAGTCCTAATGAGCTTACAATACTTTCCTAAATATTTAGTCAAATATATTAAATACAATGACTAAATATTAAATACTTTCCTAAGTATTTAGTCAAATTCTCAATCAACATTAATTTCTTCAATCATCATTAACTTCAGTCTTCTGTTTGACTAATCAGCATTAACTTCAGTCAATTAGCATTAACTTCAGTTGAAACAACAAGAAGACTTTCAGCAGCATTAACTTTCTCACCAACAGCAGTAATCTTGAACCAGCAGTAGTAACTCTATAACCAGCAGTAGTAAGTTCTTCAATAGTCTTAAGTTAGTACAGGCAGTACTAACTTACTCTAGCAGTATTAACTGACTGATTTAGTACTGGCAGTTGTAATCTTAAGCAGTACGAACTATTTTCTTCTAGCAGTACTAACTGTTGGCTTAGCAGTACTAACTCATCCCTTGGCAGTACTAACTCTGAAGTGTTTAATTCCCAACAATCCTCCCCTAAACTTGTGATTTACCTTCAAATCATCAAGTTTCTTGAATTAAACCTTCATTTTCTTTGCTGAGAGGATTCTTCCAAACACTTCATCTTCTTGGTCTTTCTGCTTTTGCTGCACTCTTCTCTGGATTAATCTTTTTCTTTGCTGCACTTTTGCCTCCCTTGAATTTATGCATCCATCTAAACAAAAGTGATCTTCATTAATCAGATCAATTTTCCTCCCCTGTTTAGAAGGATCCTCTAAATCATCTTCTTATAGGAACCCAAGCCATCATAGACTTGAATCTTCCTTGTGCATCAATGTAATCCAATCTTTTCAAAGTAACTGATGCACTGATGTTTTTGGATACATGATCTACCACTCTGTTCTTTGGCATCCAGACCCAACATGCTGATGCTTTAACAGTATTAACAGTTGATCTAAATGGCCTACCAGTATCAAACTTTTGATTAAAACACCTTTTTGTGAATGCTGTTCTTTTTGAAAAGGGCCTGTGAACAGTTAATTGTGCTTAATTTTGAAAATATGTCCTTGGTCTAGCACAATGAATTGTTGATTTGGGGTAAGCAGTATAAGAAGGCCTAACAGTATTAAAAGACCTAGCAGTACTAAAAGGTCTACCAGTGTTAACAGACCTAACAGTATTAACAGGCCTTGCAGTATTAACAGATTTTAGGCCAGTCTTCATTAAGACTGCTCTTGGAGCCATATGTTTGTGTGCACTGGAATGAGAGGTTTTAGGATAGCTGTATTGAATGTGATCAAAACTTCCACAGATAAAACATGCCTTGTTATTAAAAACAAAGTTACATCCTATTTGATTGGATTTTTGACCATTCCAATTCCTTTGGTTTCCTCTAGGTCTTTGTGACCTGTACATCTCTGCATACCTAACTGACCTCCTAACTGGTTTTTTAGGTTTAACAAACTCTTTCTTAGTAGCAGTAGGTATAACAGTTTTCTTTCAACCTTAGGGATTGGTACTCAACTTCATCCTCTTATCTGATACCCAATCTTCAATTATTGGAGCTCATTATTCTCTCTAGCGTTCATAGGTTCTTCTCTCCCTACATGATTAGCTGAAGAAAAACTTTTCTTTCCACTCTTTGTTATACCTTAATGGAGACTTAACAGAGTAGTTTAGAATCAGGTCTTCTTGTTGTTGTTTTAAGAGTCATCAGTATTCTCATTAGAAATTATCTGATCTTTATCACAACCAGTGGTAGCTTTAGCCTTGATTCCCAAGGACCATATTATATACCTCAGGTTTTTTGAATTCTTCAAACCTATATTAAGACAGTCTAACCCAAGGTGCTGGTCTATTAAGAATCAAAGAATGAGGTGAGGGACAACATTATATCCTAAAACCCTTTTTGCTCTTGTCATTATCTGATTGCTAACAATGATCTAAGGTCTTTTGCTTGATTTTAAACTTTGCAATCTTTAACTCAAACAGCCTTTTTCTTGGTTAAACCTTTTCAAGTTCCGTCCTAAGTTAATCCATTTGATATTCTTTGTGACCACACTTCTGTTAAGCAAGCAATTTCCTCAAAAAAAAGAACTTCATGTTCTTTATATTTAAGAATTTGTCCTTCTAAAATTGATAAACCTATTTTGTATGTAGCTGCTTTAAAACCAGTATCGTCTAATTTAACAAGCAAATCATCATATTGTTTCTTTAGAGCTTCATAGTTTGTCAGACAAGTTTTATTCTGAAAGCAGTCTTGGGAATATCTTCATCCCTGACTCTCAGTTGATGATAGCCTGATCTTAAGTCAATCTTTGAGTAAACACTAGAACCTTGAAGTTGGTCGAATAAGTCATCGATCCTAGGTAATGGGTAATGTTGATCCCACGCCTTGATCGATTCTTTACCTTGTAAAGAGTATGTTACCTTGGATGAATCCAAAATAACAATGGTGGAAACTTTGTGTGTATATCAAAGAGTATGCGGAATCTACTCTTTAATACTCTAGAAGTATATATCAATGAAACAGTAATTATGAACACAAGATACAACCAAATGCTTCAATATTATTGATAAACAACAATACGAGTACTCTTGACCTAGTACTGGGGTTACAAACCTTGAAGCTTACAATGAGATGCTGTGTAGGTATGTGTATGATAATGAGATGAATGAGGTGTATGAGATGTGAACTAGATGCCCTAGGATCTCCTTTTATACACCAAGGAGTCCTAATGAGCTTACAATACTTTCCTAAATATTTAGTCAAATATATTAAATACAATGACTAAATATTAAATACTTTCCTAAGTATTTAGTCAAATTCTCAATCAGCATTAATTTCTTCAATCATCATTAATCTTCAGTCTTCTGTTTGACTAATCAGCATTAACTTCAGTTGAAACAACAAGAAGACTTTCAGCAGCATTAACTTTCTCACCAACAGCAGTAATCTTGAACCAGCAGTAGTAACTCTATAACCAGCAGTAGTAAGTTCTTCAACAGTCTTAAAATTAAGTAACAAGCAAACAACTTACCTAAGCAGTAATAAACTGACTGATTTAGTACTGGCAGTTGTAAGCTTGAGCAGTACTAACTATTTTCTTCTAACAGTACTAACTGTTGGCTTGGCAGTACTAACTCTGAAGTGTTTAATTCCCAACAATCCTCCCCTAAACTTGTGATTTACCTCCAAATCATCAAGTTTCTTGAATTAAACCTTCATTTTCTTTGCTGAGAGGATTCTTCCAAACACTTCATCTTTTTGGTCTTTTTGCTTTTACTGCACTCTTCTCTGGATTCTTATTTTTCTTTGCTGCACTCTTGCCTCCCCTGAATTTATGCATCCATCTGAACAAAAGTGATCTTCATTAATCAGATCAATTTTCCTCCCCTGTTTGGAAGGATCCTCCAAATCATCTTCTTATGGGAACCCAAGCCATCACAGACTTGAATCTTCCTTGTGCATCAATGTAATCCAATATTTTTAAAGTAACTGATGCACTGATATTTTTGGATACATGATCTACCACTCTGTTCTTTGGCATCCAGACCCAACATGCTGATGCTTTAACAACATTAAACCTATTCCTCTTGACAACATTATATGTAGCCTTTGGCTTAGCAACATTAACTGGTCTCATCTCAGTTTTCATTAAGACTGCTTTTGGAACAAAGTTTCTTTTTGGATGAGGGTAAGACATTCTATGAGAATTATGATGATTTACCCTTCTAGCATTGTTCCATACAGGTTTTTGTACCTTCCTTTTACAATCTTTTATCAGATGGTTAAAGCTTCCACAAGCAAAACAAGCTTTATTGTTCATCACAAACTCATTTCCTAGCTGTTGGGATTTAAGATTATTCCAATTCCTTTGATTCCCTCTAGGTTTTTGTGATCTATACATCTCTGCATACTTCACTGGCTTCCTAACTGGTTTTTCATGTTGTTTAGGTCTAACAAACTCTATCTTTGCAGCAGTGAGGTTCCTCAACTCAGTTCTCATACACAGACCTATGTAGCAGATAAGGCTGCATCCACAGGTGTGGATGACAGACATGGAGGGGCTGCCACTACTATCTCTGGCTTAGAAGAAGGACAGGGCAGTGGCAACACACATAAGACCCCTACCATGCCCATGATTCACCTCTCCCAAGAGTTCACACACTTAGAAGTGTGAGGGCAGAATGTAACCAAATAAATTGATGGAATTGGTTACAAAATTGTCATACAGAGTTGCAGTTTTGGAGAATGACTTGAAGCAGACAAAGAAAACCTATGGTGCTGCTTTTACTAAACTTATAAAAAAGGTCAAGACTTTAGAGAAAACTATCAAGTCCAGCAAAGCTAGAAGAAGAGCTTAATTTGTTGTATCTGATGATGAGGCAGAGGATTCTTTCAATCAAGGGAGGAAAATTGCTAAAATTGATGAAGACCCTGATATTTCCTTGGTACAACAAATGATTCATCATGATGCACAGACTCAGGGGAGGCAAGAGTATGATTTGGAACCTAATTTTGAGTTTATTGCTCCTGAAGAGGTTTATACTATTGAGCCAGATATTAGTACTGCTAATGTACCAGTTAGTACTGCTGGTGCAGAAGTTAGTACTGCTGCTAAAAGTTTAGTATACATCAGAAGAAGTGCAGCAAAGAGATAAGACAAGGGTAAAGCTATAGTGGAGGAATCTGGGCCTACACAGACCAAGACTAAAATATAGCAAAAACAAGAAAGGCTTGGGTTTGAAGAACCTCAAAGATTACAAGAACAATTTGATGAAGAAGAGAGGCAAAGGATTGCCAGTGTTCATAAAGAAGCAAGTACTTTCAAACCTGAAGAATGGGATAACATGCAAGCTAAAATTAAAGCTGATGAAGAGCTAACTCACAGGTTACAAGCATAAGAAAGAGAAGGATACTATGAAGCTGACAAAGCAAAATTGCTTGTAAAGCTTATAAATGAAAGAAAGAGACAGTTTGCCTAACAAAGGAGGAACAGACCTCTCACACAGCCTCAACAAAGGTCTTATATGTGTAACTATATCAAGCATATGGGAAGTCATACACTACAACAGTTGAGAGGATACACTTTTGATGAAATCAAAGTTCTATTTGAAGCAACGGTGAAGAGGGTAAATACTTTTACTTTAATGGAGAGTGATGATATAGTTCCTAAATGTTGATCCCACGCCTTGATCGATTCTTTACTTAGTAAAGTGTATGTTACCTTGGATAAATCCAAAATAACAATGGTAGAAACTTTGTGTGTATATCAAAGAGTATGCGGAATGTACTCTTTAATACTCTAGAAGATATATCAATGAAACAGTAATTATGAACACAAGATACAACCAAATGCTTCAATATTATTGATAAACAACAATACGAGTACTCTTGATTAGTACTAGGGTTACAAACCTTGAAGCTTACATTGAGATGCTGTGTAGGTATGTGTATGATAAAGAGATGAATGAGGTGAATGAGATAATAAACTAGATGCCCTAGGATCTCCTTTTATACACCAAGGAGTCCTAATGAGCTTACAATACTTTCCTAAATATTTAGTAAAATATATTAAATACAAAGACTAAATATTAAATACTTTCCTAAGTATTTAGTCAAATTCTCAATCAGCATTAATTTCTTCAATCATCATTAATCTTCAGTCTTCTGTTTGACTAATCAGCATTAACTTTAGTCAATTAGCATTAACTTCAGTTGAAACAACAAGAAGACTGTCAGCAGCATTAACTTTCTCACCAACAGCAGTAATCTTGAACCAGCAGTAGTAACTCTATAACCAGCAGTAGTAGGTTCTTTAATAGTCTTAAATTAGTACAGGCAGTACTAACTTACTCTAGCAGTATTAATTGACTGATTTAGTACTGGCAGTTGTAATCTTGAGCAGTACGAACTGTTTTCTTCTAGCAGTACTAACTGTTGGCTTAGCAGTATTAACTCTGAAGTGTTTAATTCCTAACAATCCTCCCCTAAACTTGTGATTTACCTTCAAATCATCAAGTTTCTTGAATTAAACCTTCATTTTCTTTGCTAAGAGGATTCTTCCAAACACTTCATCTTCTTGGTCTTTCTACAGTACTACACTCTTCTCTGGATTCTTCTTTTTCTTTGTTGCACTCTTGCCTCCCCTGAGTCTATGCATCTATCTGAACCAAAGTGATCTTCATCAATTTGAGCATTTTTCCTCCCCTGTTTGGAAGGATCCTCTACATCATCTTCTTTTGGGGACCCAAGCCATCACTGACTTGAATCTTCCTTGTACATCAATATAATCAAGTCTTTTAAGTATCATAGATGCACTGTTGTGTTTGGAAACATTGTCTAAAATTTCTTTTTGCTTTGGTCTCCAAACCCAACATGCTGAGGCCTTAACATTATGAAACCAATTTCTCTTGACAACATTATGAGCATCCTTTGGCTTAGCAGTATTAACTGCTTTTATTCCAGACCTTATCAAAACAGCTTGTGGAATCATATTTCTTCTTGAATTGGAGTGAGTCATTCTTGTAGAATAGTAATCATTCACCCTCCTTGTATTTTTCCACACTGTTTTAACATGTTTTTGATCATTAACATGTCTCTTGTGTTTACAGGTATACTACAGGTGATCAAAACTTCCACAGATATAACAGGCTTTCTTGATCATCACAAAGTCACTCCCTAGTTGATGGGATTTGAGATTATTCCAATTCCTTTGATTCCCTCTAGGTTTTTGTGACTTGTACATCTCTGCATACCTAACTGACCTCCTAACTGGTTTTTTAGGTTTAACAAACTCTTTCTTAGTAGCAGTAGGAATATACAATTATCCTTTATCAACACTTAGGGATAAGCTCAACTTCATCCTCATCACTGACACCCCACTCTTCAATGATTTGAAGCGATCATTATTCACCTCTAGCTTTCTTAGGTTTTCCTCTTCCCTAACCTTTGATTAGCAGACATAAAAACTTTTCTTCCCATCTTATGTCTACCTTAAGTGGAGACTTAACAAGCTAGATTTAGAATCAGTCCCCTTATGTTTGTTGTTTTAGAAGAGTTATCAGTATTCTCCTTAGAATTATCTGACTCTTTATCACAACCAGTGGTATGCTTTAAGACTTGAATCCCTAGGACCCATACTTATTTACGACCTCAGGTTGTTTGAATTCTTCTAGACCATGACTAAGATACGTCTAAAGGTGATGTTCTATTTAAAAATCAAGTGGATAGTGAGGGGACATCCATTATAGACCAAACCCTTTGCTTTTTCAGTTGCCTGACTTGGCTAACAAATCATCTAAGTCATGTGTTGATTTTTCAAACTATACAATCATAAACTCAAACCCCTCATTATTCTTTCTTCCTTAAACATTTTTCAAGTTCATCATAATTAATCCGAATAAGATATTCATTGTGACCTACACTAAACTCTTTAAGCACAGCAATTTCCTCAGAAGAAAATGATACTTCAAAACCTTTATATTTTAAGAATTTTTCCTTTAAAAATTGGATAAAAACCTCTTTTGTATGTAGAAGCTTAAAACCAGTATATCTAATTAACAAGTAAAATCATCCATACTTTTCTTTTGAGCTTCATAACTTTTTAACAAGATTTAGAACAAGATTTATCATATAGCTACCACATCAGAATCTGAGAATGCCATGAGAGCCATGTTGGCTTGAATATCTTCCTCTTCTGCCATGTCCACCCAATCAAATCCCAGCCACCATCTATAGCACACATTGCCTTTTCAGAAGCATCTTCAATCCTTACTACCTTTGATGAGCTTCCTTGATTCCAACTCCATTACTCCTAGATCAAAGTTTCTCAAAGCACAGGCTCTGATACCACTTGTTGATCCCACGCCTTGATCGATTTTTACCTAGTAAAGTGTATGTTACCTTGGATAAATCCAAAATAACAATGGTAGAAACTTTGTGTGTATATCAAAGAGTATGCGGAATATACTCTTTAATACTTTAGAAGATATATCAATGAAACAGTAATTATGAACATAAGATACAACCAAATGCTTCAATATTATTGATAAACAACAATACGAGTACTCTTGATTAGTACTAGGGTTACAAACCTTGAAGCTTACAATGAGATGTTGTGTAGGTATGTGTATGATAAAGAGATGAATGAGGTGAATGAGATAATAAACTAGATGCCCTAGGATCTCCTTTTATACACCAAGGAGTCCTAATGAGCTTACAATACTTTCCTAAATATTTAGTCAAATATATTAAATGCAAAGACTAAATATTAAATACTTTCCTAAGTATTTAGTCAAATTCTCAATCAGCATTAATCTCTTCAATCATCATTAATCTTCAGTCTTCTGTTTGACTAATCAGCATTAACTTCAATCAATTAGCATTAACTTCAGTTGAAACGACAAGAAGACTTTCAGCAGCATTAACTTTCTCACTAACAGCAAGCGTAATCTAGAAACACATAGTAAACTTCTATAACCAGCATACGCCTCTCACACAGGCTCAACAAAGGTCTTATATGTGTAACTATATCAAGCATATGGGAAGTCATACACTACAGCAGTTGAGAGGATACTCTTTTGATGAAATCAAAGTTCTATTTGAAGCAACAGTGAAGAGGGTAAATACTTTTACTCTAATGGAGAGTGATGATACAGTTCCTAAAGTTGTAGCTGGAAGTTCAAAGAGAAGTGCAGAAGAAGAACTTGGTGAAGAAAGTTCAAAGAGACAAAAGATAGGAGAAGGATCAGAACCAGCTAAAGAATCAAAAGATAAAGAATGAGATGAACTGTCTCAAGAACAACTACAACAGTTAATAATCATAGTTCCAGAAGAAGGGATGAATGTTGAAGCCCTACAAACCAAATACCCAATCATTGACTAGGAGGTTTACACTGAAGATTCAATAAAATACTAGAAAATCATCAGAGTGGGTGATCATACAGAGCTATATCAATTCTTTGAAGATATGCTAAAGAATTTTGACAGAGATGATCTAGTGAAACTTTAGGATTTGGTTAGAGAAAGATTTACTTCAACAGAACCTACTGATGACAAAGAAAGAGCATTATGGGTTGAATTGAAGAGGTTGTTTGAACCTGATACTGATGACATTTTGGAACTTTAGAGATATATGCATGATCCATTAACATGGAGGTTATATGATACATGTGGTATTCATCATGTGTCTATAGAGACAGGATTGGATATTTTCATGCTAGTTGAGAAAGATTATCCAATGACAAGAGGACTTCCAATGTTGATGTTGGTTAACAAGCTGCAAGTGGATCAACATTCAGAGATGGCAGATGAGCTTTTAAGGAAAATATTCATGCTATCAAACAGACCAAGGCATTAAAGTGTTTGAAAGAATCCTCTTGAAGCCCAAAGTTTTAATTCAAATAAACTTGATAATTTGGAGGTAAATCACAAGTTTAGAGGAGGATTATTAGGAATTAAAAGTCTTTACACTTAGTACTGTCAAGAGTAAAAGTTTGTACTGCTCAGATTATAACTACCAGTACTAACTAATTAGTACTGCTAGTGTAAAAGTTAGTACTACCAGTACTAACTTAATACTGCTGAAGAGAACTTAATACTGCTAAAGACTTAAGACTGCCAGAAGAAGATAATGAGTGCATGAAGATAAAGACACGTGAAGAGATATGTATGGACTTATTCAAAGTGTATATCTTATAAAGTTAGAAATATATGTATATGATTAGAATTATAGAAGATCTTGAGTATCTTCAAAGATTTGTAGTTATCTTGTAAAGGACTCCTTGGTGTATAAAAGGAGATCCTAGGTTATGTTTAGATTATTTATTCATAGATTTGCATGCACATAGCTTCAAGGTTGTAAACCCTAGTACTAGACAGAGTACTCGTATTATTCATAATAATAATATTGAAGCTTTTTGGTTATATCATTGTTCATTTAAGTTTACTGTTTCATTGATATTTCTTCTAAGTATTAAAGAGTAGATTCCGCATACTCTTTAGTATTCACAAAGTTTCCACCATTGTTGTTTTGGATTTATCCAAAGTAACATAATCTTTACAAGCTAAAGAATAGATCTTGATTTGGGATAAACATTCTTGTTTCTGGAATTTAAAGAAGTTCTGAGGTTGTTGTTGGTAGGTTTGTAGATCTTTTTGAAGTACTTTTCAATGAGTGCTAAGTTTTTCTGCATATCCTTATCTCTCTGAGCTTGTTCTAGATCACTGCCTTTTTCAAAAGCTGACTT
This sequence comes from Tanacetum coccineum, assembly GCA_026074375.1. Lineage (NCBI taxonomy): Eukaryota > Viridiplantae > Streptophyta > Magnoliopsida > Asterales > Asteraceae > Tanacetum > Tanacetum coccineum. The sequence goes on along the minus strand of BQNB010001622.1, from coordinate 30,626 downwards.
AGATGGAGGTGTGATTGGTTTGGCTATATCTTTGCCTTTGAATTTGGTAGATGCATTAGATCTGGTGGAAGATTATTGTTTTGATGTTGGCGCATATGGTTTGTAAGACTTTAGAGCTTGATAATAAGGATCTAAATGTTGTTGAGCAGAAGCAACAAGTGCTAATGGGTTAGCATTCTTGGCTATTCTTTCAGCATGGATTTCATTAACTTCCTTTTGTTATTGTTTCAAAACGTCAAAGAGCTTGTAATATGAGACTGTCTCCAAGTCATGTTGTTGCTTGACGATTATCACAAACCTTGAGCATTCTGGTTGAAGTTTTTAAAGAAACTAAACATTGACTTTCATCGTAGCAACTGTCAATTGTTTCTTATCATTTCATTCATCATCTTGTAAAATCTGGAGTAGTATGACTTCATGGACTCTCCATCGTGAGAAGTGAATTTTCCAAACTCCCAAAACAAATTAGTCTTGACATCTTGAATGTTAAAAGACTCACCCTGTTGTAGCCTTGCAATAGCTATCCATATTTCATGAGCTATCTTGCAAGCATCAACCATTGAGTAGATTTCATCCCCAATTCCAGTCAATAGCAAATGAATAGCTTCCTTTTCTGATTCATAATGAGCTTTGTTTTCAGGAGACATATTCAAGATTGTCTCAACCGCTGTTCGTTCAGGAACAACTAGAGTATTATCTGTTGCAGGTACAGCTGGAATTGTGATAGTAGAAGGAGTGTAAGGACCTTGAAGAATGCATTTCCTTAAGGCATCACCATTTGGTCTTGTATCGATGTATCTTAAGAAACATGATTGTCATTGAGCATATCTTCCTGTTGCAAGAATTGGTGGACGATCCCTTGAACCAACTGCCATGATATTGTTATGCATTTGACTGTCGATTGTGGATGTGGTAATTAGAGTAGTCATGATGAATGATTTTTGAATTATGAAGTGAAAATGATTTATAGGATCTTAAGTAGATGTGTTTTGACTGAAGTTGTGGTTCAATGAAAGTAATTAATGTTTACAGGATTTTACAAACTATGATTTAAACCAATAAAAGAAGTTACTTTAAAGGGATTTACAAAATTAATAGAAAACCGTAAATGTAAATTGTTTGAAATTAAGGTTTGTATGAGAAGAATTAATGGTATTTTAAGTCCTTGATTGTGATTATGGTTCTTGGTTTGTTATGTTAAATTAGTTGTCTTTTGAGTCCAAGTTCAAGATTGTCTAAAAAATAATTCACCGAAAATGTCCTTGTATCGAAAATGAGATCACCGAAATTGGTTCTGTGTCGAAAATGATTTTTGGTTCATTCAGTAACTAGCAAACGACTGGTACAAAAATGGGCAAATCGCTGCCAAATAATTTTAGTAAACCGTTGGCCACAAGATTAAAAAGACATACCGCTAGCTTTACAATTATCAAACCGCTGCCAAATTAAACTTAGCAAACCGCTGGCATAAAGTGACCAAACCGCTGCCAATGAAGAAAGACAAATCGCTGGAAAAATTCTAATGGCAAACCGTTGCCTATTTAAATATGATCAAACCGCTTATTAACAAATTGTAACAAACCACTGCCTTTTGAAAGTTAACAAACCGATGCCAATAAATTACCTAGTAAACTGCTATTTCTTCTGAATTCATAAACCGCTGTCAATTAACTCACCAAACTGCTGCCAAGGGTTAATTTGGGCAGAGTAACGTTTCTAATAGGCCATGAAATATTTAAACCGCTGGTAACCTGTGTAAACCGCTGCTATTAAAGACAAACCGCTACTTAATGTAATAAACAAACCATCACTATTAGGAGTTTCAAACCGCTGCCTAAAATTCTTGTCAAACCGCTATCTGTCACTTTCAACTAGTACACTTCGTCGTCTCTTTCTCACCTTTGTTTGTATGCTTAATTCGGTTAACAAACAAAAAACGTATACTCTACTATGCAAACCGATACAAAGAGATTCAAACTAGAAAAATAAGCTTCTACTTAACACGAATAAGCAAAAATAAGCTAAGAAACAAATCAAATAAGCAATCTAGGTACACTATAAAGCCATTAAAGGTTAATGCTAGTTATGGAATTACAAATTTTTCAGGTTTAATGAGCAAAACCAAACCAAACCTCTATGAGGAACTTATAAATAAGTTGAACCAAATAAGCTAAGAAACAACTAAAAGCTTATCTAAACCACGAGTTCATGAACTAAATAAGCTACAAAGGATAGTAAAGAAGAAAGAACTAGCTTATTCAAACCACAAACCAAAACCAATCTTGACCGTGGGCTTTTAGGTTTAAGAATAACCACGAAATAAGCTAGTAAACCACAAAAGGCATCACCTATCTACCTAAGGCTCATGATACCAAACGTAGGAACCAATAATCACTTACACTTCATATTGAACACAAGAAATAAGCTAGGAGATGATAAGAAATAAAGAGAGAAGTTTAGATAGAGAAACAAGAGAGAGAAAATGGAATATTTGATTACTAGTATGTGAAAATACAAAGAGAACCAACACCCTTTTCCATGGATAGAAAAGGGTTTATATACCCACTTCACTTAAGTGAGATGTGTTGGCTTTCTAGGTAGGATAGGCTCAGGATTAACTTGGGCTTTAGCCCGATACACATACAATATTAGATTACTAAATGAACCTGATACCCGTAACTAAGCCTGTTACAACATATATATAATAAAGACCGTGCTTCCATGATTCGTAGCCGAGCTTCCTTGTTCGACTCAATATTTTGAGGCTAACATTTAAAGACTCAACTGGAAAACATGTAAGGGAAGTCTGTGGAAACTAAATTTGACAAACCTTTAATTTTGGGAAAACCACCTGCTGATAAACTTTTAATAAAGTCTCAAAGTTCAAAATCATGGTTTGCTCCCAAAGTTGTTGTGCAAAAGGATTTGTCAAAACCAGTCACTACACAGTCTTTGGCTAAAAATGGAAAAGGTCGGCTTTTGAAACGAATTGCATCTTTAGAATCAAAATTGGCATCACATGATCTTCGTTCTTGTCAAAAAGAATACCATGAGTTGAGAACTTCATATAATGCTTTAAAAGTAAAGTTTGATTCTTTTAACCGAACAAAAAGGAAAACCAATGTTTTAAAATCTTCAAAACCTAAAGTAAGTGTCCTGGAAAAGGTTCAAACTGACCATTTTCAAAAAGGGTTTCTCAGTTTACAACCTATTCTTTGCAAAAAGATAGGAAGTTTTCTAAGAAATCTCAAACTTTTGAAATATCTACTCCTCAAAAGGGTTTTTAAATGCAAAGAATCAATCTTTAGAAGCATCACACCGTCGTTTTACATTGGTAAAACAAGTGTGCAGGTCTTCTAAGGAATCTTAAACTTTTGAAATATCTACTTCTCAAAAGATTTTTAAAACAAGTGCTTTAAAAGAAAAGAATCAAGTTTTTGTAACTCCACACTCAGAAATACTTTGAATGCAAAATAAGAATAACTCTGCTTCGACCACCAACAAGAAAGGAAGATTTTCAAATGGTTCAAAAACAAATTTTGGAATGATACATCAAATGACAATAACAAATGGAAATCTTCTTCGTCAACAAGATTTAAAACTCCACAAGAAACACCGAGTTTCAATAATTAATGGAAAATCAAAAGGAATTTTAAATCTCCGTTGATTCCATGAGAGCTATTTTCAAATGAAACACCGGTTTCATGCCCTAGTTGGAACTCAACGTCTTTACATCGACTTAACACAACTTTTAAATGGTTTTCAAAACTTGGCAAACCCGTAAGCACCGTGCTTAAATGGTTTCCAAAGGTTGTTGTCTAGTTCAATGTCATAATGGCCCAGTTTTCAAATAAAAGGAAAGTGTACGTTTTAGTGCGCTTTACCTTCAAAAGAAGAGAAATCTTCTTGTTTCGAGCATACTTTCTCAAAAACTTTTCAAAAGTTTGCTCAAAACTATGACTTCTGATTATATCCGATCAGAAATCGTTTTTCAAATAAAAGAAAAGTGTACGTCTCAGTGTGCTTTATCTTAAAAAGAAAAGCAACCTTCTTTGTCCTGAGCAATTTTTTTATCAAAAATCTTTTCAAAAGTTTGCTCAGGACATACGACATCTAAGTAAATGTCAGCTTAGGACTCGTTCTTCAAATAAAGGAGAGTGTACATTTTTGTACATGTATCCTCACAAGGGGAAGCTTACAACTTCTCGGACTTGAGCTACTTCATTAAGATATTCCAAATCTTGAGCTCAAGTAAAAGTTTTCAAAATGTTGATCACAATTTTCAAAAATTTCTCATAAAGGCTTTTTAAAATCTTTCAAATTGTGTATTCAACACTCCCTTTCTCACTAAAATCCTTTGACTTATCTATTTTTGAGGGGGGGCTTTTCAAAACAAGTAGTGTTTGAACATTATTTTTTAAGAATTTTTCAAAAGATAATTCAGAATCTTCATAATAATGTGCCTCAACACTCACTATATCCTCAGTATATTTGTAGTATCATACAAAGTGCAATGTTTGATTATAAAAGGGGAGTATAAAAGAATTTTTTTAAACCAAAAAAATATTCCAAGTTTAAAAATAGTTGTTTTCAAGTATAATCGAAAAGCGCGTCCGCGAGATCAAAGTTGTATCCGTATCTAGGGTATTCAAAGCATTGTTAGCATCATCGGGTTGCATACGCTGTAGAGAGTATTTTAAAACCGTCGTTAGCGCTTTGTGACGCATAAACCGTTTAGATAATACCACTTGGCACAACAATTTTTTTAAATTTGTTTAAAACATTTAAAAATGTTCCAAATCATAATCATGCTATATCCGTTTTCTCCCATGTGCTTTCAAAAACTCGTATAGCTATTTTAATCCATTGATATTAAAAATATCATATGGTATGCTATTTTGAGGGGGAGAAAATTAGATTAAATTGTGATCGTTCTTTGACTCAAGTGCGAGACTATTTCCTTCATGTGCGAAAAATCTTTCAATATTATGATGCACATGTGGAGGGGGAGTATTTCTTAAAATTAAAACTTTCATAGTGTTAAATGTTTTGAATTAAATTAAATACTTTGATTGATTTTCAAAAGGTTTTATGGTGTTGATCTGAATACCCAACAACCAACTACCTCACGATCATCAAAGAAGGAATATGGTTGTAAGGTTAGGTATTATCCCATGATCCAGCCAGAACCGGATGGACCTACCTAGGAACATTCCATAGATAGAATAGAAGTCCTTAGGTATGATGGAGTTGAATGTGAATGGGATCTTAAGTAGATGTGTTGTGATTGAAGTTGTGGTTCAATGAAAGCAATTAACGTTCACAGGATTTTACAAACTATGATTTAAACCAATAAAAGAAGTTACTTTAAAGGGATTTACAAAATTAATAGAAAACCGTGAATGTAAATTCTTTGAAATTAAGGTTTGTTTGAGAAGAATTAATGGTATTTTAAGTCCTTGATTGTGATTGTGGTTCTTGGTTTGTTATGTTAAATTAGTTGTCTTTTGAGTCCAAGTTCAAGATTGTCTAAAAAGTAATTCACCGAAAATGTCCTTGTATCGAAAATGAGATCACCGAAATTGGTTCTGTGTCAAAAATGATTTTCGGTTCATTTAGTAACTAGCAAACCGCTGGTACAAAAACGGGCAAATTGCTGCCAAATAATTTTAGTAAACCGCTGGCCACAAGATTAAAAAGACAAACCGCTGGCTTTACAATTATCAAACCGCTGCCAAATTAAACTTAGCAAACCGCTGGCACAAAGTGACTAAACCGCTGCCAATGAAGAAAGACAAATCGCTGGCAAAATTCTAATGGCAAACCGCTGCCTATTTAAATATGATTAAACCGCTTATTAACAAATTGTAACAAACCACTGCCTTTTGAGAGTTAACAAACCAATGCCAATAAATTACCCAGTAAACCGTTATTTCTTCTGAATTAATAATTGCTGTCAATTAACTCACCAAAGTGTTGCCAAGGGTTAATTTGGGCAGAGTAACGTTTCTAATAGGCCATGAAATATTTAAACCGCTGGCAACCTGTGTAAACCGCTGCTATTAAAGACAAACCGCTACTTAATGTAATAAACAAACCATCACTATTAGGATTTTCAAACCGCTGCCTAAAATTCTTGTCAAACCGCTATCTGTCACTTTCAACTAGTACACTTCGTCGTCACTTTCTCACCTTTATTTGTATGCTCAATTCGGTTAACAAACAAAAAAACGTATACTCTACTAAGCAAATCGCTACAAAGAGATTAGAACTAGAAAAATAAGCTTCTACTTAACACAAATAAGCAAAAATAAGCTAAGAACCAAATCAAATAAGCAATCTAGGTACACTAAAAAGCCATTAAAGGTTAATGCTAGTTATGGAATTACAAGTTTTTCAAGTTTAATGAGTAAAACCAAACCAAACCTCTATGAGGAACTTATAAATAAGTCGAACCAAATAAGCTAAGAAACAACTAAAAGGTTATCTAAACCACAAGCTCATGAACTAAATAAGCTACAAAGGATAGTAAAGAAGAAAGAACTGGCTTATTCAAACCACAAACCAAAACCAATCTTGGCCGTGGGCTTTTAGGTTTAAGAATAAGCACGAAATAAGCTAGTAAACCACAAAACGCATCACCTATCGACCTGAGGCTCATGATACCAAATGTAGGAACCAATAACATTACACTTCATAGTAACAGCAAAAATAAGCTAGGATAAGATAAGAAATAAAGAGAAGAAGTATAAGATAGAGAAACAAGAGAGAGAAAATTAAATGTTTCATTACTAGTATGGTGAAAAAACAAAGAGAACCACACCCTTTTCCATGATAGAATAGGGTTTTATATACCCACTTCACTTACACTTAATGAATGTGTTTGGTTTCTAGGTAGGATAGGCCAGGATTACTTGGGCTTTTAGCCCATAACATACAATATTAGCTTACTACATGAACTGATACCCGTAACTAAGCCTATTAAAACAATATTATTAATAATGACCAGTGCATCCATTGCTTCGTAGCCGCGCATCCTGAGTATCGACTCAATATTTTGAGGCTAACATTTAAAGACTCAATTGGAAAACCTGTAAGGGAAGTCTGTGGAAACTAAGTTTGACAAACCTTTAATTTTGGGAAAACCACCTGCTGATAAACTTTTAATAAAGTCTCAAAGTTCAAAATCATGGTTTGCTCCCAAAGTTGTTGTGCAAAAGGATTTGTCAAAACCAGTCACTACACAGTCTTTGCCTAAAAATGGAAAAGATCGGCTTTTGAAACGATTGCAATCTTAGAATCAAATTGCAACACATTACTTTGTTCAAGTCAAAAGAATACCATGATTGAGAAACTCCATATAAATGCTTTAAAAGTAAAGTTTGATTCTTTTAACCAAACAAAAAGGAAAACCAATGTTTTAAGATCTTCAAAACCTAAAGTAAGTGTTTTGGAAAAGATTCACACAGACCATTTTCAAAAAGGGTTTCTCAGTTTAAAACCTATTCTTTGCAAAAAAATAGGAAGTTTTCTAAGAAATCTCAAACTTTTGAAATATCTACTCCTCAAAAGGGGTTTTAAATGCAAAGAATCCATCTTTTGAAGCATCACACCCTCATTTTACATTGGTAAAATAAGTGTGGATGTCTTCTAAGGAATCTCAAACTTTTGAAACATCTAATTCTCAAAAGATTTTTAAAACAAGTGATTTAAAAGAAAAGAATCAAGTTTTTGTAACTCCACACTCAGAAATACTTTGAATGCAAAATAAGAATAACTCTGATTCAACCATCAACAAGAAAGGAAGATTTTCAAATGGTTCAAAACTAAATTTCGGAATGATACATCAAATGACAATAAAAAATGGAAATATTCTTTGTCAACAAGATTTAAAACTCCACAAGAAACACCGAGTTTCAATAATCAATGGAAAATCAAAAGGAATTTTAAATCTCCGTTGATTCCATGAGAGCTATTTTTAAATGAAACACCAGTTTCACGCCCTAGTTGGAACTCAACGTCTTTACATCGACTTGACACAACTTTCAAATGGTTTTCAAAACTTGGCAAACCCGTAAGCACCGTGCTTAAATGGTTTCCAAAGGTTGTTGTCTAGTTCAATGTCATAATGGCTCAATTTTCAAATAAAAGGAAAGTGTACGTTTCTAAAGTGCATTGTTTTTTTTTGTTTTTATTTTTTTTATTTTTTTTTATTTTTTTTTACCTTCAAAAGAAGAGAAATCTTCTTGTTCCGAAAAAAAGCAAAAAAAAAAAAAATACTTTCTCAAAAACTTTTCAAAAGTTTGCTCAAAACTATGACTTCTGATTATATCCGATCAGAAATCGTTTTTCAAATAAAAGAAAAGTGTACGTCTCAGTGTGCTTTATCTTAAAAAGAAAAGCAACTGTCTTGTCCTGAGCAATTTTTTTAAATCAAAATTCTTTTCAAAGTTTGCTCAGGACATAACGACATCTAAGTAAATGTCATGGCTTAGGGACTCCGTTCTTTCAAATAAAGGAGAGTGTACATTTTTGTACATGTATCCTCACAAGGGGAAGCTTACAACTTCTCGGACTTGAGCTACTTCATTAAGATATTCCAAATCTTGAGCTCAAGTAAAAGTTTTCAAAATGTTGATCACAATTTTCAAAAATTTCTCATAAAGGCTTTTTAAAATCTTTCAAATTGTGTATTCAACACTCCCTTTCTCACTAAAATCATTTGACTTATCTATTTTTGAGGGGAGCTATTCAAAACAAGGTAGTGTTTGAACATTATATTTTAATAATTTTTCAAAAGATAATCAGAATCTTCATAATAATGTGCCTCAACACTCACTATATCCTCAGTATATTTGTAGTATCATACAAAGTGCAATGTTTGATTATAAAAGGGGAGTATAAAAGAATTTTTTTAAACCAAAAAAATATTCCAAGTTTAAAAATAGTTGTTTTCAAGTATAATCGAAAAGCGCGTCCGCGAGATCAAAGTTGTATCCGTATCTAGGGTATTCAAAGCATTGTTAGCATCATCGGGTTGCATACGCTGTAGAGAGTATTTTAAAACCGTCGTTAGCGCTTTGTGACGCATAAACCGTTTAGATAATACCACTTGGCACAACAATTTTTTTTTTTTAATTTTGGTCTAAAACATTTAAAAATGTTCCAAATCATAATCATGCTATATCCGTTTTCTCCCATGTGCTTTCAAAAACTCGTATAGCTATTTTAATCCATTGATATTAAAAATATCATATGGTATGCTATTTTGAGGGGGAGAAAATTAGATTAAATTGTGATCGTTCTTTGACTCAAGTGCGAGACTATTTCCTTCATGTGCGAAAAATCTTTCAATATTATGATGCACATGTGGAGGGGGAGTATTTCTTAAAATAAAACTTTCATTATGTGTTAAATGTTATGATTAAAATTAAATACTTTGATTGTTTTCAAAAGGTTTTATGGTTGACTGAATACCCAACAACCAACAACCATTCACGATCATGCAAAGAAGGAAATTGGTTGTAAGGTTAGGTATTTAATCGCATGATCTATCCAGAACACGGATGGACCTACCTAGGAACATTTGCATAGATAGCATAGAAGTCCTTATGTATGATGGATTTGAATGTGACTGGGATCTTAAGTAGATTGTTTGATTGAAGTTGTGGTTCATGAAAAGCAATTTAACGTTCACGAAAGGATTTTACAAACTAAAGATTTGAAACCAATAAAAAGAAGTACTTTTAAAAGGGATTACGAAAATAAATAAAAACCGTGAATGTAAAATTCTTTGAAATTAAAGGTTTGTTGAGAAGAATTAATGGTATTAAGTCCAATATGATTGTGATGTGGGTTCTTGTTTGTTATGTTAAATTAGTTGTCTTTTGAGTCCAAGTTCAAGATTGTCTAAAAAATAATTCACCGAAAATGTCCTTGTATCGAAAATGAGATCACCGAAATTAGTTCTGTGTCGAAAATGATTTTCGGTTCATTCAGTAACTAGCAAACCGCTGGTACAAAAACGGGCAAATCGCTGCCAAATAATTTTAGTAAACCACTGGCCACAAGATTAAAAAGACAAACCTCTGGCTTTACAATTATCAAACCGCTGCCAAATTAAACTTAGCAAATCGCTGGCACAAAGTGACCAAGCCGCTGCCAATGAAGAAAGACAAATCGCTAGCAAAATTCTAATGGCAAACCGCTGCCTATTTAAATATGATCAAACCTCTTATTAACAAATTGTAACAAACCACTGCCTTTTGAAAGTTAACAAATCGATGCCAATAAATTACCCAGTAAACCGCTATTTCTTCTGAATTCATAAACCGTTGTCAATTAACTCACCAAACTACAGCCAAGGGTTAATTTGGGCAGAGTAACGTTTCTAATAGGCCATGAAATATTTAAACCGCTGGCAACCTGTGTAAACCGCTGCTATTAAAGACAAACCGCTACTTAATGTAATAAACAAACCATCACTATTAGGAATTTCAAACCGCTGCCTAAAATTCTTGTCAAACCGCTATATGTCACTTTCAACTAGTACACTTCGTCGTCTCTTTCTCACCTTTGTTTGTATGCTCAATTCGGTTAACAAATAAAAAACGTATACTCTAATATGCAAACCGCTACAAAGAGATTCAAACTAGAAAAATAAGCTTCTACTTAACACGAATAAGCAAAAATAAGCTAAGAACCAAATCAAATAAGCAATCTAGGTATACTAAAAAGCCATTAAAGGTTAATGCTAGTTATGGAATTACAAGTTTTTCAAGTTTAATGAGCAAAACCAAACCAAACCTCTATGAGAAACTTATAAATAAGTCGAACCAAATAAGCTAAGAAATAACTAAAAGCTTATCTAAACCATGAGCTCATGAACTAAATAAGCTACAAAGGATAGTAAAGAAGAAAGAACTAGCTTATTCAAACCACAAACCAAAACCAATCTTGGCCGTGGGCTTTTATGTTTAAGAATAAGCACGAAATAAGCTAGTAAACCACAAAACGCATCACCTATCTACCTGAGGCTCATGATACCAAATGTAGGAACCAATAATCACTTACACTTCATATTGAACACAAGAAATAAGCTAGGAGATGATAAGAAATAAAGAGAGAAGTTTAGATAGAGAAACAAGAGAGAGAAAATGGAATATTTGATTACTAGTATGTGAAAATACAAAGAGAACCAACACCCTTTTCCATGGCTAGAAAAGGGTTTATATACCCACTTCACTTAAGTGAGATGTGTGGGCTTTCTAGGTGGGATAGGCTCAGGATTGACTTGGGCTTTAGCCCGATACACATACAATATTATATTACTAAACGAACCCGATACCCGTAACTTAGCCTATTACAACATATATATAATAAAGACCGTGCTTCCATGATTCGTAGCCGAGCTTCCTTGTTCGACTCAATATTTTGAGGCTAACATTTAAAGACTCAATTGGAAAACCTGTAAGGGAAGCCTATGGAAACTAAGTTTGACAAACCTTCAATTTTGGGAAAACCACCTGCTGATAAACTTTTAATAAAGTCTCAAAGTTCAAAATCATGGTTTGCTCCCAAAGTTGTTGTGCAAAAGATTTGTCAAAACCAGTCACTACACAGTCTTTGCCTAAAAATGGAAAAGATCAGCTTTTGAAACTGATTGCATCTTTAGAATCAAAATTGGCATCACAGGATCTTCGTTCTTGTCAAAAAGAATACCATGAGTTAAGAACTTCATATAATGCTTTAAAAGTAAAGTTTGATTCTTTTAACCGAACAAAAAGAAAAACCAATGTTTTAAAATCTTCAAAACCTAAAGTAAGTGTTTCGGAAAAGGTTCACACGGACCATTTTCAAAAAGGGTTTCTCAGTTTACAACCTATTCTTTGCAAAAGGATAGGAAGTTTTCTAAGAAATCTCAAACTTTTGAAATATCTACTCCTCAAAAGGGTTTTTAAATGCAAAGAATCAATCTTTTGAAGCATCACACCCTCATTTTACATTGGTAAAACAAGTGTGGAGGTCTTCTAAGGAATCTCAAACTTTTGAAACATCTACTTCTCAAAAGATTTTTTAAACAAGTGCTTTAAAAGAAAAGAATCAAGTTTTTATAACTCTACACTTAGAAATACTTTGAATGCAAAATAAGAATAACTCTGCTTCGACCATCAACAAGAAAGCAAGATTTTCAAATGGTTCAAAAACAAATATCGGAATGATACATTAAATGACAATAACAAATGGAAATCTTCTTCGTCAATAAAATTTAAAACTCCACAAGAAACACCGAGTTTCAATAATCAATGGAAAATCAAAAGGAATTATAAATCTTCGTTGATTCCATGAGAGCTATTTTCAAATGAAACACCGGTTTTACGCCCTAGTTGGAACTCAACATCTTTACATTGACTTGACACAACTTTCAAATGGTTTTCAAAACTTGGCAAACCTGTAAGCACTGTGCTTAAATGGTTTCTAAAGGTTGTTGTCTAGTTCAATGTCATAATGGCCCGATTTTCAAATAAAAGGAAAGTGTATGTTTTAGTGTGCTTTACCTTTAAAAGAAGAGAAATCTTCTTGTTTCGAGCATATTTCTCAAAAACTTTTCAAAAGTTTGCTCAAAACTATGACTTCTAATTATATCTGATCAGAAGTCGTTTTTCAAATAAAAGAAAAGAGTACGTCTCAGTGCGCTTTATCTTAAAAAGAAAAGCAACCTTCTTTGTCCTGAGCAATTTTTTTATCAAAAATCTTTTCAAAAGTTTGCTCAGGACATACGACATCTAAGTAAATGTCAGCTTAGGACTCGTTCTTCAAATAAAGGAGAGTGTTCATTTTTATACATGTATCCTCACAACGGGAAGCTTACAACTTCTCGGACTTGAGCTGCTTCATAAAGATATTACAAATCTTGAGCTCAAGTAAAAGTTTTCAAAACGTTGATCACAATTTTCAAAAATTTCTCATAAAGGCTTTTCAAAATCTTTCAAATTGTGTACTCAACACTCCCTTTCTCACTAAAATCCTTTGACTTATCTATTTTTAAGGGGGAGCTTTTCAAAACAAGTAGTGTTTGAGCATTATTTTTTAAGAATTTTTCAAAAGATAATTTAGAATCTTTCAAAATAATGTGCTCAACACTCAATATATCCCTCAATATACGTGTAGTATCATTCAAAGTGCAGTGTTGTATTATTAAAGGGGAGTATAAAAGAAAAATGTTTTTAAACAAAAGAAAATTTTCCATGTCAAAAATAGTTGTTTTCAAGTATATCGAAAAGCGCGTTCGCGATCTAAGTTGTATCCGGTCTAAGGTATTCAAAAGCGTTGTTAGCATCATTCGGGTTGCATACGCTTGAGAGTATTTGAAAACCGTCGTTAGCGGCTTAGTGACCATCCGTTTTAGATATAGACACACTTGGTACAACTAGTTTTTTAAATTTGTTTAAAACATTTAAAAATATTCCAAATCATAATCATGATATATCCGTTTTCTCCCATGTGCTTTCAAAAACTCGTATAGCTATTTTAATCCATTGAAAAATTCAAAAAATTTCATATGTAAATGTTATTTTGAGGGGGAGAAAAATGGATTAAATTGTGATCGTTCTTTGACTCAAGTGCGAGACTCTTTCTTTTCATATTGGAAGTGAATTAGGTTCGTAAAATTTGAGAATTAGTAATGAACTTTCTAAATATAGAAAGTATTTTTGGAAATGAAAGTTATAAATAGAAAGTTAGTATTTGGTTTTCCATGAAAAAGGTTGTTGGGATTAAATCTTCATCAAGAGTTAATATTGCCAATGTATAACTAACAGTACTAATGGAGTTAGTACTGCCAGTACAAACTTAGTAATGCCAGTGTTAGTTAATACTGCTAGAAGAAAAGTTAATACTGCTGATGGTTAATGCTGCTGACTTGGAGATAAGGATGCAAAGAGATAAATATGGAATGTATATCTTATATATTTTAGGAAGATACGTATATGATTATAATTATAGTTGACCCTAAAAGTTTGGTAGTTATCTTGTAAAGGACTCCTTGTGGTGTATAAAAGGAGATCCTAGGTTAAGGTTTAGAATATATACTTAAGAGAGAAATATACATCTTAGAGAAAGAACATTGTAATAGCTTCAAGGTTGTAACCCTAGTACTAATCAAGAGTACTCGTATTATTGTTCTAATAATATTGAAGCATTTTGTGTTTTATTCATTGTTCATTGTTTGGTACTGTTCCATTGATTAATACTTCTAGAGTATTGAAGTGTATATTCCGCATACACTTTGATATACAAACAAAGTCTCAACCATTGTTATTTTGGATTCATCCAAGGTAACAAACACTTTACAAGGTAAGGAATCGATCAAGGCTTGGGATCAACAAAGGTTTACCAATTTTACCTAGGTTTTTGTAAAAAATTAGGGTAATGTAGATAATGATATAATTATATATATATATATATATATATATATATATATATATATATATATATATATATATAAAGGGGCCGGTTATGGTTAAGGAAAAAAAGTATTTTTTTATAATCACAATTTGGGCTAGACTAGGATTTGTTTAGGATATAAATTTAAAACCCAAACCCAAAATGTGGCCCATTCTTTCCCCCTTTTCCTTCTTGCCGTGCGAATTCCTCCCCAAAACCCTAAGAAGATAAATGTTTTCTTTGAATCAAGAACTAGGTGGTGAATTATGAAGGATTTAGCAAGGTTCTAGGTATGAAAATTAATCTTCCTTCTTGTTATTCTTTTTAAATCATGTAACAAATAATATGATGGATCATTAGGGTTTAATATTTCTGTAATCAATGATGTTATAACCATACTAGTGCGTTTAGGGCTTGATTTGAATCATATTGGTGTAAGCGGTTAGGCTTAGATCGCGTTAATTTATGAATTAGGGTTTGGCAGATTTTAAGGTTGTGTTTAACTGATGATATTTCCATGATGGTAACGTGTTTTAAGGTGTTTCTAGTGCCTAAATTGTATTCATAGAGTCTATTTTTCAAAAAGTCCGGCCTCGATCGATTTTGATTATGGAAGTTAGTCAAATGGTCATTGCAAGAAAAGTTGTCAAAATAGTAAATACGGGTTAGATTTAGGTCAGAATTAGAGAGGTAAAACCCCTATTTAAAATTCGAATTAAGGTTAGCCAAAACACTTAAGTTAAGTTCTATATGTCTATTAACTCCCACATGAAAATTAGCCTCTAAATAGTAGTCTAAGTATGGTTAATAAGTCCAATCTTTTTAGTGCGCGTGCAGGCCTGAATTGGGACTGTTTTGAAGGTTGATTTTCTTAGGAGTACTTGTGCATGTAAATGGTTTTTGGGAATCAAATGGTAGTTAGAGAACACATAAAAGAACATAGATGATTTTTGGTATAATTTATAAAGGTCATCAAGTAAGGTTTTTAAGTTAGTCAAGACACAGTAAAATTTTGCATTTTTAAATAAATTGTAGTTAACTAATGTAACGTATTAATGAGGAGGTTAAGGTTAGGAATAGTGTCGAGGCGACCCATGATGGTTAATCAAACCCTTAGACATCCATCATATGATTGTTACATGGGCATAAGCTTTTGGCTTAGTCGCGTGTAACACGTATTGTTTTGTTGTTTAGTTTTGTGCAAGGATTTGGGAAGTTGCTTAAGCATCAGGTGAGTTTCATAGCCCCTCTCTTCTTATGTTTTATTAGGGTGGAAATGATGCAAGTATTTTGGAAATGTTTTTAAGTTGTTGTGATTATGTGATTTTATTGAGTGCATGGGCATTTAAGTGGTTATTATATGTCATGTGCTACATGTGGTGAAGTTTCTGTGTGTTCCAATTGGAGGGTAGCGTTGCTACCCATAATATTTCTGTGTTTTCCAATTGGAGGGTAGTACTTCTACCCATTTCTGTGTGTTTCGATCAGAGGGTAACGGGGTTACCCATGACTGTATGATGTGGATCGTGGGCACGTTCTGTCCTAATTGTGGTTGTTTGGTATGATTGCATGTTAGCTTATATAGTAGCTAGCTTAATTGTCCTGCCATGTTTTATTAATCATAATAATTTATTTTAAAGTTGGATTGTGTGTCGTAAACCTATGATTCTCACCAACCTTTATGTTGACGTTTTAAGCATCATTTTCAGGTAACCATCTTGAGGATGTTGAAGTTAGGAAGAGTGGCTAGTGAGACCGTAGGCTTGCATGCGGAGTCATTCTCCTAGAGATTTTATTTATGTCATTTTAATTGTTTGATACTTGGTTGTTATTTGATTGTTTAGACTTTTGGAGTATGTTTCCTTATGGTATGACTTTGCTATCGTAATGCAAGACTCCTTTATCTTGTGTTGGGTATTGTCATGACACATTTTGTCCCTTTTTAACATTGACTTCATTTAGTTCTCTCTATTGTTAACACCATTGTGTTGTGATGATTCCCTTTCTCGTCGCACCTCGCGTTTCCGCCTTGGCGGGGTGCGACAGATTGGTATCAGAGCCTTTGGTTATAGAAAAGTAGGTGGTTGAGCCTAGACTATAACTTAGGGGTCCTTCATGTAGATCTATTTAGGGCTTAAGTGTTTAATGTTATAACTTCTATGCTTCCCCGCTATATTGCATAACTTATATTTTCCTACTTTGTTAAGTTTTCATTTAGTTATTTTATCTACCATTATCTGATATGATATGTATTACTTTCTTAGTATTTTAGCTATGTTTTCCCAACCCGTAAGAAGTCTCGTTGGGGGACCGTTTTCCCAACTAGACTTAAGCGTTATAAGGATCCGTAAGAGGAGCCTCTTGTGGAACCAAATGAGATAGGATAGTTGATCATTTGTCAGATGTGGGTAGTAGGGCTGGACCTGCGGAGTCGTGTGATTTTTGAGTAGGCAAAGTCAAACCCAAGCGAGGCTCAACATAAGTTTATCCCGTCCTTTACCTCGTCATGTTGTTATTGATTATTTCTTTCGGATATTTCGTATTTTAGGAATTGTTACGAGACTTTCGTTCCTTTATGTTGTTTCGATTTTATTTTGATACAAGTAAGTAGTTATTAGATGTAGCATGCTTTATGTGTTAAGTTGGAGTGGTTTAAGATGTGCAATGTGAGATATGTGCTTATATGTGAATTACGATTGATATGGGTAGTCTTGGAAGTAAGTAGACGTGTGAAAGGAGGCACTTATAATTATTGTGGCCAACATAATTATAAAGGCATCACACACGTAGACTTGTGACCATGATTGCATTTATTTATGTTTGGTTGCAGGGTGGTAGTGTAATATGGTTTTTCTTTGATATGTGTATTCATGATAAGGATGGTGGTATGGGTAGAGAATTATTCTCTTACCCTAATTAGAGGATATATTAAGTTGAGTTGTATAGATAGTAAGTTTCCCTTCTATCTAGTATTTGCACATACCTAGTATTGCTATTATAGAGGTTGCTCGTTTGCTTGGTTGTTTGTTCAGAATTCCTAAGTTTAAGCTTAGCATCCCTTCATCTTACTTTGTTAGCAAGGATACCCGATTTTTCCTATTCGACATCTCAACGTATATTCGTTGTTCAAAATTTGCTCTTTCGGATATAGGTGCGTTTCGTTAGTTATTTCGTTGCATTGATTACTCGTATGAGTATCAAACGTTTTTTAAGCACTAATTGTTCCTAACATACTAGTGTGGATCATTACTCCCTTAGTTGTATATCCCTTGGTTTCGTAACCCGTTGGCGACGTGTTAGTATCGATGCTTTTAGGTTTGCTCGGTTGATCATTATTTTGGATAAGACCTTACATTTTCTTTTGGTTACGTAACGTCTTATATGAGTTTTCTTGTACAAGTTTGTTAGATTTTATTTTGAGTATATGGTTCCTGGTGTTTTCTTTTGTTTTCAAACAATAGAATTGTGTTAGAGTCTGTATGATGTTTTACGATCCCTTTTGGTATTATGGTGACTTTTGTTTGAGTAACATATTTTATAATTGATGTCTAGTTATAAAACCTCTTTTGAAGTATTGTGTTAATATTTCGGAAAAATTGTGTTTAAAACGATCTTTATAAATAGAATATGTTTAAATGGCCTATGCAAATAGGATATAAAAATTGTTAAGAGGTTAAATAGATTTTATTTTATTATAAAAAAAACCAGGTTTAAAGTGATTCATAGTGGTAAGGTACGATACACCATTAGATAACCATCTCTAGATTTTTATGACAACCAGATTGAATCTTATAAAGGTTACATTTAAGACAATTTTATTTATTATTTAAAATGATTTTTATACTTAAAGTGACTTCTTCATTTGAAATTGATTTTTATTAAAACATTATTTAATTTGGTCTTTCGAGTAAAGTCAATAATTAGTATAAGAATTTATGTCTTTCGTATTGATTTTCTTTTTATGTGTTATTTTGTCGTGGTACGCCTGTTGATTTTCTTTCATTGCGTTTTCACTCGGTGCATATACATATTCTTTCTTTTAAAGGATTCTTATGTCATTTGATCCACGTCTATTTGCATATGTGGAATCTCCTATATGCATTCTAGCCTTTAACTCGATATTCGTTTGTTATCCTATTTGATTGTTCGTAACCCTTGGAGTTCGTTAACACCGTTGAGTCATGGAAGCTTTGATGTGATTGTGGGAATGGACTAGTTGTCCAAAAGGAAGTTCGTGGTAGTATATCATGAGAAGGTGGTTAGGATACCGTTGGAAGGTGATGAGATACTTAGGGTTCAAGAGAACGTACTTTAGGAGCCGCTAAAGCCTTAATGAATGCTAAGGTAGATGAACCAAAATTTAGTGATATATCTGTAGTACGGGATTTTATTGATGTATTCCCAGAAGACTTTTCGGGGTTACCACCACAACGACAAGTTGAGTTTCGCATAGATTTAGTTCCTGGAGCGACACCAGTTGCGAAGTCTCCATATCGTCTAGCGCCCTCGGAAATGCAAGAATTGTCTGGGCAGCTTCAAGAGTTGCAAGACAAGGGTTTCATACGACCGAGTCATTCTCCGTGGGGAGCACCAGTGTTGTTTGTTAAGAAGAAGGATGGCTCTTTTCGTATGTGTATCGATTATAGAGAATTGAACAAGTTAACTGTTAAGAATCGATATCCTCTCAATAGAATTGATGAATTATTTGATCAACTACAAGGTTCATGTTATTTCTCCAAGATAGATCTTCGATCGGGTTATCACCAGCTCCGAGTACATGAAGACAATATTCCAAAAACTGCGTTTCGAACACGGTATGGACATTTTGAGTTTACCGTTATGCCCTTCGGATTAACCAATGCATCGGCGGTCTTTATAGATTTGATGAACCGAGTATGTAAACCGTATTTAGATAAGTTTGTTATTGTATTCATCGATGACATCTTGATCTACTCAAAGACAAAGGAAGATCATGAAGTGCATTTGAGGTTAGTTTTAGAATTATTAAGGAAGAAGAAATTGTATGCTAAATTCTCCAAGTGTGAGTTTTGGTTGCAAGAAGTGCAATTCCTTGGTCATGTGGTTAATCAGAGTGGTATTCACGTGGACCCAGGTAAGATAGAGGCAGTAAAGAATTGGAAAGCTCCTATGACATCGTCTGAGATTCGATCGTTTTTTGGGTTGGCAGGTTACTATTGTCGTTTCATCGCAAATTTCTCTAAGATTGCTAAACCTCTTACCTCGTTGACTCAGAAGAACCAAAAGTATGTGTGGGCTGTGGAACAAGAAGAGGCTTTCCAGACTTTGAAAAATAATTTGTGTGATGCACCGATATTGTCACTTCCTAATGGAGTTGAAGATTTTGTAGTTTACTGTGATGCTTCAAATCAAGGATTAGGTTGTGTGCTTATGCAAAGAAATAAGGTAATTGCTTATGCGTCAAGGCAGTTAAAAATACACAAGAAGAATTATACAAGACACGATCTAGAGTTGGGCGCAGTGGTGTTTGCTCTAAAAATTTGGAGACATTATTTGTATCGTACGAAAAGTGTCATTTATACGGATCATAAAAGTCTTCAACATATATTTGATCAGAAGGAGTTGAATATGAGTCAAAGGAGGTGGATCGGATTATTTGGTGATTATGAATGTGAATTTGCTATCATCCGCGTAAAGCGAATGTGGTGGCTGATGCATTGAGTAGGAAGGAACGGGTGAAACCTAAACGTGTACGGGCAATGGCTATGACTATTTAATCTGGAGTAAAAGGAATGATACTGGCAGCTCAGGGTGAGGCGTTCAATCAGGAGAACGTACTCGCAGAAAGGCTACATGGTTTAGATCCATAGATGGAAAGAAAGGGAGATGAGAGTTTGTACTTTATGGATTGAATTTAGGTTCTATTGGTAGGATGTGTAATGGATGAGGCCCATGCATCAAGGTACTTGGTACATCCGAGAGCGGATAAGACGTACTATAACCTTGGAGACATATATTAGTAGCCATGTGTAAAAAAGGATATAGCTACCTATGTTAGCAATTATAGGATTTGTTTAAGAGGTGAAGGCTGCAACAGCCTAAGATACTTGAGTGAAAATGAGATAGAATCACCATGGATTTTATTACTAAATTTCAAAGGTCAAAGTAGTGAGTATGATGTGATTGGGTGATGGTCGATAGACTGACCAAGTTAGCTCATTCTCTAGCTATACAAGAAGATTTCAAGATATGAAGTTGGCAAGGATTTATATTGATGAGATAATAGCAAGGAATGAAATTTTGGTGATGATTAACTCAGATTAAGATACATGATTTATCCCGTGGTTTTGGCAGACGCTGCAGAAAGTGTTAGAGATGCGATTGGATTTGAGTACTGCTTAGCATCCTCAAGCGGATGGACACAGTGAAAGTATGATTCAGATTTAGAAGATATAATAAGGGTATGTGTTATCAATTTTGGTGGTAGTTATCATTTGAGCATTCGATGTGCTCCGTTTGAAGCTTTGTATGGAAGGAAATCTAGGTCACCTGTGTTATGGGCTGAAATTGGGGAAGGTAGTTTGATTGGACCCGAATTGGTGCAGGAAACGACTGAAAAAGTAGTGGTTATAAAGGATAAGCTCCAAGCGACAAGGGATCGTCAGAAGCGTTATGTGAACAGTGGACGTAAGATGACAGAGTATGAGGTTGGAGAGAATGTGTTCTTAAAAGTGTCACCGTGGAAAGGTGTGATGCGTTTTGGGAAAAAGGGTAAGTTAGCACCGAGATATGTTGGACCATTCGAGATCCTTAAGAGGATCGGCCCTGTAGCTTAACGGTTAAGATTGCCTGAGGAATTGATTGGTGTACATGACACATTCCATGTGTCAAATTTGAAGAAGTGTTTGGGGAATGCTAATTTGCATGTGCCGTTAAATGAAATCAAAATTGACAAGACTTTACGTTTTGTTGAGGAACCTGTAGAAATTATAGACCATGAGGTTAAGAGTTTGAAACGTAGTAGAATACCACTTGTGAAAGTTTGTCGGAATTCAAAGCGTGGTCCCAAGTTCACTTGGGAACGCGAAGACTATATGAAGTCTAAGTATCCTTAGTTATTTGTTGATCGGGCTGTTGAACCATCTAGTTAAATCTCGGGACGAGATTTCCATAAGGAGAGGATACTGTGACAACCGCGATTTGAGCAGGTTAGTTTATACCTTTAGAAATGGCTAAGTGTCCATTTTGTATGCTTCTTGCGTGCTATGTGTTCTATATTTTAGAGGTAAATGATTACCTTGTTTTGTGTGCATATGAGTTTGGTGTTAAGTATTCCATTTGTTCACGTGTGGTGATAATGGAAATGAAAGACGTGTTGCATGCATTGCTACGTCAATTCTTGGGTTTAAGAGTAAAGCATTTATAAGAAGTGTAAGTTATTAGAAAGGAAGCATGTGATTGAAATATGGAAGTTTGCAATAAACTTTCCATAAATAGAAAGTGAAATGTGAAATGAAAAGTTATTTTTAGAAAGTCTAATAGTTGGCGTTTAAGTGAAAAGGTTTACTCAAATTAGCTTAGGTTTTAATAAAAACTGGTAATATAGATAATGATATAATTAATCAATAAAAAAATATAAAAAAAAAATATAGATAAAGGGGCCGGTTATGGTTAAGGAAAAGAAAAAAAAGTATTTTTTATAATCACAATTTGGGCTAGACTAGGATTTGTTTAGGATATAGATTTAAAAACCACTTGGCCGATCAGTTATGTTGGGTTTAGGGGTTTAAGAGTCAAATTATAAATATAGGGGGATAAAGATACATTAAGATAAGTATTAACAAAACCTAGCTCATAATTTTATTCTCCCTCTCCTTTTTTTCCGTACGATCTCAGCCCCCCAAAACCCTAAGGAGTTGATTTTCACTTTTGGATCCAAGAAACATTAAAGAGTTGTGGTTTAGGTGCTAGTATTCAAGGTAAGTGTGTTCTTCTTAGTTAGATTTGTATTCATGTAACAAAATCAATGATGGATCTAGTGTTTCATAAAAATACATAATATTAATGATATTTAATGATGCTAGAGTGATTAGGGCTTGATTATGGTCATGTTCATGCAATTGGTTAGGTTAGATTTGCGTTAAAACTTGATTTAGGGTTGAGCAGAATTTTGGGTCATGTTCAACGACTAATATCTAGATGATAAAAACGTGTATTGATATGTTTTTGAGTCTATGAACAAGCCAAAAGAGTCTACTTTCCAGAAAATCCGGTCTTGAAGGTTTTTAAGGTCGAGAAGGCATTCAAATAACTTTTGCAATAAAAGTGGTCAAAACAGTAAATACGGGTCAGAATTAAGTCATGTTAGGGTGAAAGCCTAATTCAAAAGTGGAATTAAGATTATCCCTTCTACATTAGTTAAGTTCCATATGTATATAAAAAAACCCAGAAGGATAGCTTTTAATTTTATGTCTAAATAAGGTTAATAAGTCCAAACTTTTTAGTGCGCGTGTATGTCCGAATTGGGACTGTTTTGAAGTTTGATTTTCTTAGGAGTACTTGTGCATGTAAATGGCTTTTAGGAATCAAATTTTAGTTAGAGAACACATAAAGGAACATAGATGATTTTTGGTATAATTTATAAAGGTCATCAAGTAAGGTTTTTAAGTTAGTCAAGACACACTAAAATTCTGCATTTTTGAATAAACTGTAGTTAACTAATGTAACGTGTTAATGACGAGGTTAAGGGTCGGGGTGGCCCTTTATGGTTTATCAAACCCTTAGACATCCATCATATGAGTGTTACATGGACTTAAGCTTTTCGCTTGGTCGCGTGTAACACGTTTGTGTTTGTATTGTGTAGCTTGTGTTGATATTGTTTGGAACCTGCTAGTGCATCGGGTGAGTTTCATAGCCCCTCTTTTCTTATGTTATAGCCCCTCTTTTCTTATGTTTTATTACGGTGGAAATGATGCAAGTATTTTGGAAATGTTTTTAAGTTGCTGTGATTATGTGATTTTATTTAGTGAATGGGCATTTAAGTGGTTATTATATGTTATGTGCTACATGTGGTGAAGTTTATGTGTGTTCCAATTGGAGGGTAGCGATGCTACCCATTATATTTTTGTGTGTTCCAATTTGAGGGTAGTGCTTCTACCCATTTATGTGTGTTCCGATCGGAGTGTAACGGGGTTACCCATGACTGTATGATGTGGATCGTGGGCACGTTCCATCCCAATTGTGGTTGTTTGGTATGATTGCATGTTAGCTTGTATAGTAGCTAGCTTAAATGTCCTGCCATGTCTTATTAATCATAGTAATTTATTTTGAAGTTGGATTGTGTGTCGTAAACCTATGACTCTCACCAACCTTTGTGTTGATGTTGTAAGCATCATTTTCAGGTAACCATCTTGAGGATGCTGAAGTTAGGAAGAGTGGCTAGTGAGACCGTAGGCTTGCATGCGGAGTCATTCACCGAAAGATTTTATTTATGTCATTTGAATTGTTTGATACTTGGTTGTTATTTGATTGTTTAGACTTTTGGAGTATGTTTCCTTGTGGTATGACTTTGCTATCGTAATGCAAGACTCCTTTATCTTGTGTTAGATATTGTCATGACACATTGTGTCTCATTTGTTTATCTATTTCATTTAGTCCTCTCTATTGTTGACACTATTGTGTTGTGATGATATCCATGATGTTACTCCTTGTGTTTCCGCCTAGGCGGGGTGTGACAACTTTAAATTATTGGATCATTGACGGAATTCCTTCATATAACGACCGTTAGTGCATTTAACTGGATTTCTTTGCATCGTTAGTCCTTTTCGTCACTTTTAGTCCTGAAATGAATATTACACAACAAACAAGCAAACTTTGCAATATTTCATGCGTTAACGTATATATTTAGTGTATTTTCGAGGGATAATTTTATGTATATTTGGAGCGTTATCATCCGCTAAGGCGGAAACACGAGGCGTTACAGGATAGGCATCGTCACAACACATTGATGTCACAATAGACAATAACTAAAATGCATAATCACTTAATAAATCAAAATGTCATGATGTCACCTGACACAAGAGGGGAATTGTATCGTGGTTAATCGAAACACAACCATACATAGTCATAAAATGAAAATCCAAAATAACAAAGTACCAATTACGAAAGTATATCAACATGGAAAAATAAATGATGACTAGTAAGTCTTCAAAATGCAGGGATCCTAAAGTCTCACTAGCTAAGCAGTCTCAAACTCTTCAGCCTCGCTAACTTCACCTGAAAATAGATACTCTCAAGTGTCAACATTACTTTGGTGAGCTCGTAGGTGTAAGTGTAAAACAAAATAATAAGCTTTGAACATATAATAAAAGTTGGACAAACATACGGTTAATAACATGCATCATCAGTCTCATATCATAACAAATCATATCACAAAGTAGGTAGGCGTTACCCCCGATCCAACATCATAATAAGCAAGCATTGTATCCATGTATCAATCAATAAGAGTTACTACATTTGGTTGGAATGGCACAAGCAACTCATGCATCCACAAATGTATCATGTAAACTTACACCCATAATTGTATCGCATAACTACTATATAACCATGTCCAAACAAAACCAATTTAAACCATTTAATCATAGCAAAGAAAACATTTGAAAACAATTTTTTATCCATTTTCACCCAAGAAAACATTTAAAAAGGGGCTACGAGAAACTCACCTCAGGCTTCACAAATGCGTACAAAAATCCAAGCAATAATCTACACAACATAATTAACACCCTCTGAGGTAGTACACATGATCAAAGGGCATCTATGACCCTATTTCATTTAACCTTTCAAATGATGGATACTATTGTCGTAAAATACATTTATAAATATCCCATTCATGATTCCTACCATTATCTAAGCCTAAACATGTTGTAAATCTAGTGTTACACATAAATTTTTCACAGATTTTTCAGAATTTTGAGTCACTATAAACGAATTTTTTATAAAATACTAAATGACCTCATTTGACTTTCGAATTCGAATGACATCAACTTCAATGAGTTATGAAACTACTTTAATTTTTCCAACCAATGAAAATATGTCTAACTATTTTTAGAAAAATCAACAACACAAACTGACCAGATTCGGATCTAAGCGCACACCAGAATGTTTGACCTCATTAAGCATACTTAGACACCTTGCAAAAATCTAGGAAAAATACTAGAGTTACTAGACACCTAGGATATACTCCAGCATTAACCTCATGATTTGAAAAATTAATTTGCTAGGGTTTTTGACCTCACAAACATGACATAAATCTGACCCGAAAACTCAAATTCGACAATGAATCTTGTAAAAATATTTTAACTGACTTTCACTCACATTCAATTCACAAAACTACATTTGTTGGAAAGTAGACTCTCTATAGTTATTTTTAGAGTCACGAAAATCAATCAAACTCATCCGTATGACCGAGTTATGACTCTTACAAGTTGACCTAAAAATCTGTCCAGTTTCAATTATGAATTTAACAACAATTTAACCCAACCAAAAGTATACAAACGCTATTAATTACACCCTAATTGATTATTAATGATCAAACTAACATGTTTACTGAATTTTTATGAAACCCTAATTCCACCAATTAAAAAGTTACAATTAATTGAATTAAAGAAAAGATTGAGTTAGGGTTTATACAGAAAACCTTCAACCGCGAAACACATGATTCTACAACTTAAAAAAACTCTTGAATTTTTTGATAGTTTCTTCCTTGTTCTTGAATGTCGACCCAACAAAAAAATATGGGGAAGAAAAAGTGTTTCAGGGTTTGAGGGTTTAGGGATATTTATATTTGTTTTAAGATAATTACCAAAACAATTAGTTTCCTTATTGGATTAGGATTCAAAAAAAGGATTTCTTTTCCCTTTTTTTCTACCTAGGCCGGCCCCCTTTTAATATATATATTTTTAATTTTTTTTATCAAAATACTTTGTATTATTTGTTTACTCAAAAACCTGAATTTTATTTAAAGTCTAATTATACTTTAACTTGTTTACTTGAAACTTAAAATTAAATACACATTAACACTAAAAAATATAATATTTATTTCACTAATTATTTTTCCAAAATATTATTTTTACTCACCAATAAATAAATTACCGAACCTTGATTAACTAATTAAACTTGAACCGAAATGAATCTACGCACACACGATTAATTATTCCATTATAAATAAAATAACTGCAACCACTAGAAATCAATCATATTCATATGCATCATTTCTAACGAAATGAAATGACTATATCATCCATTTCTTGCATCATTTACTTAAAAATAACTCATGAATCTCATATGCACCTAGTTTGAATCACATAACAGATAGTCAGGCTAACACTAATAGTTAAATTAACGTGATTTGGTCATAGGGAAATTCGTACCGAAATTTAACTAGTACTTCAATTGATAACTTACTCAACGAACAAGTGCGGATACTTAGTGTTGGAAACACGAAAAGTGTCGGTCACTTCCAAAGTTGTAACAAGTCTTAGCTCGTAGTTAGTATAAGGATTAGATTAGTAATCTAGTCCGGCCCAAGGCCCATGGGAGATCCAACTTATCCCATGGCCGGCCTCTATGTAGTATTTATATCCCTCTCTTAGTCTTGGAGAGGGTTGGTTGTTCCATTTTACACACATTCATTTTATACATTCATCCATTATTCCATCCAAGTTTCTCTCTAACATCCAACCCACATCTCACTCTTGTTCTTGCGTGATCTTAAGATTACTAGTATTCTTCAGAAGATATCAAACGTGGTCCCTACTCCAAGAAATCCCCAATACGCCGTATCCAACTCTTTGGATACGCCGTATTCAACCGACTTCCAGACCTTATAAATAGAAAACTCAAAAACAAGTTTTAAGTGTGCTAAATCATATTCTCGATACCTAAACCACAAAAGTTGATTTTCAGAGGAAAAAAAGAGCAGAAGAGGTCGAGCAACGCAATCCAATCCATATGAGACATCGTGTAATTTCATATACTTTAGTAATCATTCAGTTTTTGGTATCATTCGTTAACTTGGTTAGTTTACCTTGGCTAAATTATTACTCTTGTATTTATTATGATGTTTGAAGGCTAATACCTTTTTTTGGGGATCTAAATAAAAAAAAAATTATTCTAATTCAATCGGACGAATTTGTTGCATCCTATATATTGAGTCGAACAAGGAAGCTCGGCGACTAATTATGGAAGCTCGGTCTTTAATTAATTATGTCTTGTTATAGGCTTGAAGGGTAATCGGGCTCAGTTTATGTAAGCTATTCGGTAAGTGTATCGGGCGTAAGCCCATGTAATCTGAGCCCAACCGTAAAAATTCAATAGGCGTGTAAGCCTCATGGGTATAACTATAAATAACCCTATTCACGGGATGGAGGAGGGTGTTGGTTCCTTTTGTATTTTTTTTCTTGCCTAGTAAATCTACCCATTCCTCTTTCTTTCTCTCTCTTGTTTTCTATCTTGTTTATCTCTTAAAATTCTCTCTAAACTTCTTAATATCTTCCTTCTATTGTCTTCTTGGATTTAGTTACTACTTAGGGATGAAGTGAAGTGATTACGGGTTTTGACATTTGGTATCAAGAGCCTCGGGTAGATAGGTGATGATTATTGTGGTTTGCTAGCTTATTTCGAGCTTATTTTTTGTTTTCAAAGCCTACGGCCTATTTTGGTTATGGCTTATTGGATTCAAAAGCTTGTTCTTTCTTGGTCTTATCTCTTGTAGCTTATTTTTATAATGATTTGTGGGTTAAATAAGCTATAAGTTAGTTTTTTTAGCTCTTTGAGATTCGGCTTATCTATAAGTGTTCATCATAGAGGTTTGGTTTGCTCTTGGTTTTTCAACTGAAAACCTGGCAACTTCATAACTAGGACAAAAGATTTATGGCTTATTCGAGTTACTTAGTAGCTTATTTAGTTTGTTTCTAGCTTAATTCATAGCTTTTTGCTTATTCTTCTAGTTAGAAAATCTAAGTGGATGAAAATTTCCTGGTTGTTATACTATACCACCCATGACTTGGAGTTAGGAGCAGTAGTGTTCGCTCTAAAACTTTAGAGGCACTATCTGTATAGAACCAAGTGTACTGTGTACACTAATCACAAAAGCTTACGGCACATCCTTGATCAGAAATAATTGAACATGAGACAACGTCGTTGGTTGGAATTGCTCAGTGATTACGATTGTGAGATTCGTTATCACCCGAGAAAAGCAAACGTGGTGGTCAATGCTTTAAGTAGGAAAGAACGAGAGCCACTGCGAGTTCGAGCCTTAGTCATGACTAGTACATATATCGGAATTTGATAAAAAAAAATAACACCGGATTTGTTATAAGATAGCACATCGAAAACTAGTACATATATCGAATTTAGGAAATGTTAATCAAAATAGCCCCTAGCTCAGTTGGGTTGCCCAAAGTTGCTTAGTGTTGCAATCTTACAGGTCCTAGGTTCCATTCTAGCAAAGGGACAATTTTTTGTGTGCTATTTTTTATAATATCGAATTTGTTACCAAATCTGTTATTCCGAATTTGTCTTACTTTTATAAAATTTGTTTTAGGTCAATCAAACTTTTGTAATAGTGCACATTTTTTTCGGTTTTATCAAAAAGTGTGTTTTAGGATTTCATTTCATTCTCGGGATTTAACATAAAAGGTGTAATAGATACACAAGTTCTCGGTTTCATCGAGTTTTGTGTTAGGAGAGTTATTATCGAATTTTGTAATAGGACATTTGTTAGATAAATCTCGTTTGTAATTTTTCATTGATTTTGATCGAAATTGTCTTCAAGTTCTATCCGAGTTTGATCTTAGACTTGTCCGAGAACAATTCTGAGTTTGCTCTACCCGATATCGTGCAACATTTGTTACCGAGTTTGTTACCGAATTTGTTACCGGATTTGTTTAATCGAATTTGTTAATCAAACTTGTAACATCAAGACAAAACCACAACACAACTTTATCATCTTAAGATCCTACAAATCATTTTCACTTCATAATTCAAAAATCATTCATCATGACAACTCCAATCACAACTTCCACAACTAACAGTCAAATGCATAACAACATCATGGCAGTTGGTTCAAGGGATCGTCCACCAATGCTTGCAACGGGCAGATATGCACAATGGCGATCACGTTTCTTATGGTACATTGACACAAAAACTAATGGTGATGCCTTAAGGAAATGCATTCTCGAAGGTCCTTACATTCCTTCTACTGTCGTAATGCAAGTTGTGCCTGCAACAGAAAATTCTCTAGAAGTTCCTGAACACACAACAGTTGAGACAATCCTGAACATGTCTCCTGCAAACAAAGCTCATTTTGAATCAGAAAAGGAAGCGATTCATATGATATTGACTGGAATTGGAGATGAAATATACTCCAATATGGATGCGTGCAATACAACTCATGAAATGTGGGAAGCTATTGAAAGGCTACAACAAGGTGAATCCCTCAACATTCAAGATGTCAGGACAAACTTATTTTGGGAATTTGGAAAATTCACCTCTCACGATGGAGAATCAATAGAGTCATACTACTTCCGATTTTACAAGCTGATGAATGAAATGATTAGAAACAATTTGAAAGTTAATAAAATGCAAGTCAATCTTTAATTTCTTCAACAACTTCAACCAGAATGGTCAAGGTTTGTAACAATTGTCAAGCAACAACACAAGTTGGATGAATTTTCATATCACAAGTTCTTTGACATTCTGAAACAATATCAAAAGGAAGTTAATGAACTCCGTGCTGAAAGAATAGCCAAGAATGCTAACCCATTAGCACTTATTGCTACTGCTCAACCGCATCAAGATCCTTATTATCAAACATCAAAGTCTCACAAATCATATGCACCAACATCAAGAACATTGATAAGTGTAAAATACACATATCCGTTTGTACCTAAAATAACCCAATTAAACCCAAAACAGACCAAAAATGGCAAAAATATGCTTGTATTTGTGTTTTGTGTATGCAGGTATGGATAAGTCAAAAATCACAAGAAAACAGTCAAAAGCGAGCAAACACGGACACGAGAATCAAAAGAGTACAAAGCCGAACCCCAAAAAAACCAAAGCCTTAGCCAATTTTCATCTTCAAGGGCCAATCTTGCAATTTCCGAAAGTTATTTATAACTTGAAAGAGAGGAAAGAAAGAC